>JAPSES010000019.1:13949074-13969175 GCA_029822895.1 Maxillicosta whitleyi | reverse complement strand
ATGTATTCTGCACATTGGTGGGGGATGGAAGGGGGGGGGGGGGATCTCTCCCAGAGACGTCCCAATAAAAATAAAATTAAATAAACAAGCTGTGTGATTAGAGTATTACGCAGTAGGACATCAAGTCCCGGTGACGGAAAGAAAAGCAGGTGTTTGTAAATTGTAATATTCTCTGAGGCAAACGTGCAGTAACATTTTCCACTTGCAGGTGGTGCTGTTGTCATACATGTCAACTCCAGCTACACAACATGCTCCAACCCATGATTACAGACACACCCACAGAGCCATGTGAGGCTGACAAACACAGACACATCCAGTTTTCACGCGCACAACTACCATCACTACTGCATGTAAATAAATAGCTGTACTCAGGCCAAGCGTAGCGTGTGTTTTGTGCATTTCTGGCGCTGCTTCTTACCCAGTTTGAGCGCTCCGGCCAGTCCTCTGATGACGGTGACAGGGTTGGCAGGGTTGGTGCAGAACTGATGGAGGGGAGGGAAGAAGGCATCCCTCTTGTTTTCTAGCTGTTTGTTCAGAGAGGAGACACATGAGTAGTCAGGGAATGTGGACTGAGAATTAACACATTAAAGAGGACTTCAAGTGTTTGTATTGGATGCTGTAGCCAAGATACTGTTAATAACACACACACACAACAACATCATGAATACTTCTCCTTCTATGGAGAGGTTGAACGCACATAAATACTGGGTGTAGGGGGGTTGAGTTTGTCCTTTGGCAGTGGAGGCGAGGGCGGGCGTGGGGGTCGTGGTGGAGGACACTTGTCCAAGAGGATGCTGCTGGTCGACAGGCCGTTCTTTCCCAGGTTCCTGTGGAGAGCGAGAGACATCAGTCATCCCATTAGCTTTGGTAAAAGCATGATATTAATGAGGAAAACAACTAAAAATGCACAACGCTGTATCGCACACAAAACAGGGTACTTGACATTTGAAACTGCAATAAATTATACTTAGGCTTGACACAGTTTTTCCATAATTGCCACGTCTTAATTATTTAAAAAAACAGTGACTGTTTTACATAATTGAGATAATTGTCTCCTTGCCTGTGTAAACAAAAATATTTTTATCATTATTTCCACATTGTTAATGAGTCGAGTCTCGTTCTTCCTCTGGTGTTAAGTTCAATAAAGAACCAGCACCACAAACAATTTTGTTTGGACCATAAGTGGCTCTTCTTCATAAAGTGAGTGATTTTACTATTATTAGAGTTCTACTACAATGGTAGCATAAAGTTAACAGAATACACAATAGTACTGTCAAGTGGAATCATTTATACAACAATGACGTAGTCAACATTGTGACCGTGTGACTACAGTCAGTACATTTTACCCCCCGTTACTTCAGACAAACTGCAGAACACTGAAGTCATTTAAAGTTTCATATTTACTTTAACACTAAGTTCAACAGTTCTATACATTCATTCAATAAATAACATATAAACAAAAAGATTTCCAGGCTGTTTCATTCCGTAACTACATTAAAATTTATTTTAGTGATGTGTACTATCGATAACCTAACTGAAGCTCTTTCAAATGATTTAATTCTACTTCTTGAGCTCATTTCAGCTGATGAAATAGATATGAGAAGGAAGGCAGGACAAAATGTTTATACTGATGGCGGTTGTATTTAGAGCGCTGGAAGCAATACAGACCACCCAACATTTTGAGACCCGAGCCCCCTTTAATCCCTTTGGAAAGTGATCAAAAGGAAGACCGATGATCACAAGCCATCAAACAAAGCCGAGCTGCTGTGATTCAGCACTAACAACGTATAAAACTGATGGCAAACGTGCCGAAACGCATGGGAAAAAAAAGGTTTATTCCATGATATACTTATTAGTGAGCTATTCGTAAGTTAAAACATTTAAGTTTTGTTTAAAAATGAAGATGAACTTTCTTTTCTTCGACACACTCTACATTCTATCATTCTGACCGCTTGCAATTTTTCTGTAAGGACAGGGTACATCTGACCAATGAAAGACAAGATGACCCAGTATTTCTTAGAGAAACCATATCACATTGAGGAAGTGCATGAAAAAAAGCCACGGTCAGGAAATACCCAAATAAGGACAAAGTAATGCTTAGTGACAGGAGCAGGTTTAAAGCATCATCTCAGGTCTTACACAAATGGAAGTGGAAGTCTGCAAAACCAAAGATGCGTCTGTGTCTGACAGCGGCTCAGACCTTATAATGCTAAATAAACATGTATTCTATTTGTTCTCGCAGATGCTATGAGGCACTCAAAATGTCATGACATTTCCCAAATGCAGCATCTCAACACATTACACACAACTACACACCATTTCACAAGTAAATGTTATCTGCTGCTTTGTGCCATAAAGATGCACTGATGTGAGGAGTGTTATCTACACACCATAAATTAATTCTTGAGCTACGGATTGGGTCGCTTTACTCGGTTTGCTCCTACTACCGCTACCATTAAATAAAACACTTCGCAGACATTCAAAAATGTCATCCTGATAGTATTACAACCTCTAAAATCATAACAGGTAAATGCTCGTAGATTTTCCATCTGGCAATTAAATCTTGGATGGTTGTGGCACATACACACATCTGTTCTTGTGTCCTCAAATGTCTGTGATGGAGCTGGAAACAAGTGTTAAATTATGGCCTGTTCCTATTCTGCTTCTGAGTGTTACTTTTTTCTAACCCTGGTCATGCAACAAATACTAGCCAATTAGACGGGTATTAGGGGTAGGGCTTCTCAGAATTCAGTTTTATTTATATACTGCCAATCACAATTAGAGCCCAACTGATATGGGCTTTTTGGGGCAGATGCCAATACTGATATCGAGGGCTAAACTAAAATTGAACACACTTTACTATCCCTTTAACTCTCCAGGCAGCACACGCACACACACAAGCTCAAGTAAAGTGATCGGTTACACCAGTGGTTCTCAAAACCAGTCCTCTAGTACCACTGTCCTGCATGATTTAGACATGTCCCTCTTCCAGCACACCTGGTTCAATTAATGATCAGCTCATCACCGAGCTCTGCACAAGCCTGATAATGATGTAATGGCTTCCAGCTGTGCTGAAAGAGCGAAATCTCTAAAACATCCAGGATAGTGGTACTTGAGGACCGGATTTCAGAACCACTGAGTTACACGCTATAATCGGTCAGACTCTAATCATAATACAGGATTATGTCACATCAAAAGTTCAGATCAAGGACAAAAATAGACCAATTTATTATTATGACCATTAAGGAAATATGCTCTGCTAGTGGATTTTTTTTGCTCTACTCCGTACCTAAAGACTTGATTTTGGACTGGTGTGAAATAATATCAGTATTGTACAGGGTGTCCACAAAGTCTTTTTAAAAATTTTAAAGTGCATTACAAAAACAATTGATGAGATATGTTAATCAGATTTGTTGTATGAACTCAGTGGTTATGAACGTTAGAAGGTATGGTGTGAGATCATGTGTAATCGAATCAATGGTCCATTTTTTTTTAATGAGAGATCAATAACTACAAATGTTTTCCTTTGACCTTTTGAATGAATGTATGTCACCACAACTGGATGACCTTCAAACAACCATCATTTTCCAGGTAGATGATGCACCACCATACTGGAGAGTACATGTTAGTGGGTTCCTAAATCCAACATTTCCAGACTGGTGGATTGGAAAGGATGGCCCCATTCCCTGGTCACATCATTCACCAGACATCACTCCCCTGGATTTGTTTCATTGGAGTTATGTTAAAAATACAGTGTATCAAACAAAGATACAGGACATCAGTGACCTGACGTAAAAGTTCACCAATGCCATTGACACCACTGACGAACATGGAAACAAACCCAGTACCATCTTGATTTGTTTTGTGCAATTAATGGTACCCATACAGAGGTGTATTAAGTGAGGCAAAAAAAAACAAAAAAAAAAAAAACTTCAATAACTACTATTCATTTTGTAATAATTTCCAGAGATTTGTCTATTTGTTTGCTTTTGGAATAAATTCGTTAAATTGAAAAGAGACTTTATGGGCACCCTGTATAACATAATCTGTAAATGAAATATGAAGACAGTGAGAGGCCACAGGATTCTTACCTGCATGCTTTGAGCACTTCACTGGAGCTGGGGTAGATGGACACTGAGGACCAGGGTGCCAGACCAGAAGGAACAGTATGGCTACGAGCTTCAGCAGAAGGTTCTACCTTCAGCGGGCTGTGCGAATCCTCCAGCCCCTTCCCATTGACTGTGGGACCCTGGTTGTTGGAGTTGGACGGGCTGTTAAGGCAGGAGAGGCTGTTGGCAGCATGAGGGTCTGTTGAGCAGGGAGAGGGCGTAGCAGTGGCGGAAAGTGGCGAGGACGCCACCGAGTGGTCTGACTTGGCTGCACCGTGGAGACCTGGGTGGACGTTGTTGATCTTCTCTGAGGCAGGCGCTCCGTGGTTACTGCAGTTATTGTTACCGTCATTATTGGTATTATTGGCTTTTCCCTTTAGCAAGGCTGAGAGCTGAGGATTGTCTGAACTTAACGCGCCAGGGGTAGGAGAGCTAGGCCGTGACAGGCTAGCAGAGCTGTCCGTCACCCGCGGTTGGACGTGATTAGTCAATCCCTGCGCGGGGGTGGTGCTGGGACTTAGGGGTGTTCCTGCTGAATGCCTGACGGCTGCCTCCGGACCTGATGGCAAAGCAGCAGCTGCATCATTGCTGCCGTTATTACCCCCTGAAGGCGCGGTGTCTTTGGTGTGGACCCCTGAGGTAGTAGCGGAGTGGAGAGGCGAGGACAAGTGGTTGGGTGTGGTCTGGGGGGAAGTGGGAGATAAAGAAGAGGCTGAGGAAGAGGCAGTGCAGGGCCCGGAGGAATGTCCAACCTGATTCAGAATGCCAGAGGAAGAGAACGAGGTCTGAGGGGAGGAGGAGGATGAGAAAGGGGGTTCTCCATTGGGACCTGCCGAATGTGAACCTGGACCTTTTTGAAGCCCCTGGAAAGAAACAAAAAAACATACATGAAACAGGAGGAAAGAATGAGTCGATGATGCAACTACTGTACTGTCCGGACTATAAGCTGCTACTTTTTTTATCGTTTAGAACCCTGCGGCGTATACAACAATGCAGCTTGAGTATAGATTTTTTATGGACTTCCGGCCTCCAGGGTGCACTCTAGCAGAAAGTTAGGCAAGACAGACAGGTAGAAGAAGTGATTAAGAGGACTGCTGTTTTTACTGCTGTGTTACAGGCACTGTTTGGAAAAAAAGCAGTGAAGGTATGTAAATAAATATTTAAATAACTTGTGTTTACCATGTTTCTCATGTCACAACGTGGACACCTGCGGTTTATTGTCAGGTGCGACTTAAAGTCAGTTGTGGCTTATCGCCTGGAAAGCACGGTAGATAACATTTCAACTCTACTGCCAAAGTTGAATCATGCATTGATGTAATTAATCTGAATCCAAGTTAAACAGCTGTGCTTTCGTATACCTACAAACCCCAAAATGATATCTGTAGCATCCAATACTAAGAACATGACAAGTTTAGCTACATTTAATTCTGATTTGCATGGTAGCAACAGTGTTCTTTACACAATCAAATGGCTTTCTGCTGAACCGTCCATACAAATCTACATATTACTTTGACATTACCAGTGAATAGACACAGGAAGTGTTAAAAAATAAAACAAAAGAACAATGTGCAGTAAATGGTCTTGCTAGGAATTGAAGCACCCAGACTATTTCTGAAGCTGAAATAAAACAAAGGAGCATGTGTAGCCACCGATGCACTCCTGTGTGTTACGTACATGATACAAGTCAAAGCACTTCCATATAAATGGCAACATCAAGTTTGTTTTCTTGGTACCTTGGAAATGTAAACGGTACACTGGTCTGTTGTCAATACCTGAATTATTGTGATTATGATGTGATGTTTTACCGCAATCTTTTCAGAATTTGTATTGTGGAACTTCAAGTTCAAGTGAGGCTTTTCTGTTTTCAATTCCAATTTATATTAGCGCGTGCGAGAAATCATTCCCTTTTATTTTGATATGCCATTCAAATATCGTCGAGCCATTTAGAAACTTCAGACAATTAAGATGCAATCCCAGAATACATTATAATTTATGTAGAGAAGAAATATTCCTTTCAAGCTGTGTTGAAATGAAAGTGACACTATTAAAAAAAAGTAAAGGTTTTTAATACACTTCCTTTTGTGTTGATTCTACATGATAATACTGCATTCACTAACCCACTGTTAAAGGGTTCAATGTTGAAGAATTTGTATGATGATGATTTCAATCGACAGCAAATATTTGAGACATTTAGTAACTTTCTTGAGTAACAACATAAATATCACGCCGTTACCTGAGTGGTAGTGTTGCGCTGTTGGCTCCTCCATGTCTCGTCTGCGTGACTGGGACTAGTGGTAGTGCTGCTGGTGCTGGGGTGACTGGCGGCTGTGCAGTTGTGAGGTAGAGAGTTCTGCTGCGGGTAAGGCACATTTCCATTGCTCGCACTGCCACCTCCTAGTCCCAGGGTGTGATTTTTATCTACAGAACCCGAGTCCAGGTGTCCCATCAGCCCTGATGAAGGACTCGACGAACAGGATCCGTTGGCTGTGGGCTGGGTGAGACAAGGGGGCCGGATGGCTGTGTGATTGAGGGGGGAGGTGCGGGGGAGGCCTGCATGGTGGTGAGAGGGTTCAGCCAAAGGGCCATTGGGAAGGCTAGGCCGCGGCTGGCCACCCGCTGCTGCCTGCTGCCTCATCTGACACAAGACATAAGGAAAACGACAGTGAATGGAACCAGTCAGTAACAACGCTGCGCTGCAACGGATGTGAACTCATCAGTTTCTCTCAAGATACAACAAGATGTTAAATATAAACAGCATAAGAAAAAAATATTGATTCAGGGAAAAAAAATGGTGTTCGGTATTTAGCATGATGTCCCTCTGTATTTAACGGCTTTAAGACTATATGACATTTACGGTGTTAGTTTTCTTTTTAAATGAGGTTTCATTAAACACACCAGACGTTTAGAGTTCCCACTCTTTCCCTGAAATTATTTTCCAGGACATTTTCAGCTGCTGCAGAGATGAGTTATCATGTCATACTCTTAATCCATTCCCCTGCCCTCCTCATTCTTTGGAAGTGTCCTTTTCTACAGTTGTAGAAGTTCTACGGTTCTTTTTATATCTTATATTTATTGTAACTGCGCCTTGATTTTAAATGACAGTTTTTAGCACACTGTCAATATGTATATTTATTACAACTGACCTATGTATTATGTTTTTTGTGCAGATCTGCTTGTTGGTGTGTATTGTTGTACCTTTGTTGTGTTGTATGTGTGTGGTCCTGCTGCAAACAAATTCCCCTTTTGGGAAAAAGAATAAAACTGACACTGAACAGGCATTTACCCAGATTGTTTCTGTTTATTATTCAGATATTTGATGTGCAGTCTATGGCTATAATGTATCTATGAAAAATGTGACAAATGTATCATAGAATAATACAAAAACACCAACGTATTACAGTGTGGCACTTCATTAGCCTGACAAAGTGGAGTTACAATGTTCAACTGGACAATTCCCAACTCAAATTCTCTCCTGCACTTTTTCTAAAAATATTTGTATATTTTTCATAAATCACTGAAAAAGGATTTCCTTTGTTTCATCTCAATTTAGGCACACAAGGTCACAAGTTAGGTGGAGAATAAATAATTTTCTAGGATAATTTAACAGTTTAATGGATATTTGCCCTTTTTTTTCTCATTTTCCAAGTTTTCCATGACTGGAAAATTGTTATTTTCCAGGATGTGTAGGTACCCTGACATTTCTGCTATACTTTTTGTTAAGAATATGTAGACCACACTGACGACGGACTTAAGCCTACACATACATTTAATTCACTTTTTGCACATTTTAATACTGTACACATATTACCTGTATTATCCTATTGTATCTGACAAAAATAGACCAGGAAATAAATCTTTCTGATCATTGCAACCTTGCAAAAACAAGGTCAGTATTATATTCACATGTGACACAAAATATTCAGCTTTTGAAAAAGTCCAATATTTGACTTAATAGTAGGTGTATTTTCTCCGTCTATCCAGTAGTTAATTTAAAACACGCTGACTATCAACAGACAAAAGGCTCCATACCGCAAATTCATCTAAAAATCACAGTTGGGACCCGTATGATCTGTACATATGTACTGATGCAAACATGAAAAATCGGTGACTGAAACCAACAATGTTGACAAATGTCTTAAACAGAAAAGGCTGAAATCCAGAGTAATTTTTTTTTTCATTTGCGCAAATGTAAATGTGGTCATTTAGTTTTCTTCAATTTGGAGGGAGACCTTTAGGCAGCATAATTTTTTCATAATTATTAGTTTTATTTTTTGCTTTGACATACCTGCTGCTGATGTTGTTGCATGAGAGAAAACTGGTTCTCCAACTGCTCCAGCATCTGAACCTGAAGGGGCTTGAGGTTGGCTCGGTTGGTCCGCATGTGATCCAGGAGCTGCAAATGTCAGAGTCAGTATTTCACCAACAAAGAACTGACTAAATGTTTTAGAAATTAAGGCCCGTCATAGCTATTATATGTCACTATATTGCAATTATATGGCTAATCCTGTTATTTTTGTATCATCATGATGACCTCCATGTACTTGTATAAAAACATCTGGATAACAGAAATGTAATTTTCTGAGTTTGACAAAAATGACTGTTTTTAAATGGTCAGATTTCGCATGTAACATGAGTGGACACGACGAGTTACATACGAAACCTGGAATGAGACTGCCGATTCATGAAAAACCTGCATATGTGGATTAGAAAAACCACTAGGATCCTCAAATTTAACACAGTGTCTTTATTTATAGTGCTATAAAAGACCGTTTCCAGCCATAATTTCCAGATTAAATGCACTGACACCAAGGTAGCTTTTCCTGAAGCAATTTTAGCTCTATTTTTGGACCCAATATTTTATTAAAAATTCATTGATTTTGGGATGGCTCAGAGCAAGAGTATAATTTTTGGGATTTATCCGAGGTCATCATATGGTACATCCTGGAGGGAAATATGTCTAAATTTCACTTATTACTAGGTCTAAAAAGATGGCAAAGTACCACACACACACATTACTTGTGGATTGCATCCCAGCAGTTCAGGTCTTAAAATATACAGTGGCCTCTTATTATACATATGACCTACCTGAAGCTTTTGTGGTGTTAGGTACCAGCTGGGAATCTGCTGTTGATTGGAGCTGTTTGTCCAGGACTCTGCAGTACCCTAATAAATTCCCCCAAAAAAAACAAAAACAAAAAGAAGACAAGAAAATCTATACTACAGAGCACCATCTTCATTGTTCAACCAATCACTAGAACAACATTGTCTTTAGCGGTACCTTAGCGGGGCTGGCAGTGCGTTTCCTCTTGGCAGGACTGGCCTGTGGGTCTGTATGATTACTGGTGGACTGGCCTCCCTCCCCCTTACAAGCCTAGAAATTCAACAGACACACAGATCGTGATGACAAAAATAGTGGTGTCCTTTTCTACGTGAATTTATATATATATATATATATATATATATACATACATACATACACACACACACACACACACACCCTTAAAAAATGTCTTGGAAAGTGCAAAATACAGATTTCTCTCCACAAAAACAATGATACACCGATGACATTTACATGCACACCAAATTGAGCATTTAAGTAACACATGCTTGACATCACTCTGATTTCAATATGGTTCATGTTAATGCCTTAATCTTACAGACTTTGATTAAGGTCATAATCAGAGTATTCATGCTAGAAAATTACAACAGCAGTAGTGGAAGTTTTTACATGCAGACCCCATATACCAGTTTGTACAGATTCATCACCCTACTTCCCACTACTACCACTTTACAGCTTAAAGTAAAACGGTTAAAGAAAGTACTATTTTGATAAACCTCTTCTTTTTCTTTTTTTTTTTTTTTTATTGTTCCCATTCCTCTGGGTTAGGAAAACTGAGTGCTACAATAGAAATAAAGGTATATGTAGATAAAAGACAATGATGCTGGACATAAACTGTTACTTAGCTGCATGAAGATGAATAAGACAACTGAAATATGACGACTACCAAAATAAAAACATTTAAAATATATATATATTATGTATTGGTGGTAGTGGGGGTCAGCCTTCAAACCAAGTGAGATTCACCAAGTGGGGTGTGACATTTGAAAATACTTAAACCAGTTTTTAACATCTTCTAAAAGAGGCATCAATACATTAGAGAGTGACAGCTACATGACAGATGAGTACATTTATGTATCCTACCTACTAATGTATTTTATCTGGTCATGGTGTGGAATGAATTCTGTACAGCATATGTGCTCTGCAGATTACAAATGTAGCTATGTTTAATCCCCCAATATTTGTGACACTATGAAAGTCTATTACACATGAATAATTAATGCTTGCATGGAGCTTTATTAAACTCCCTAAAACTACTCTCCATTTTATCCATTCAGTGCTTGATTCCATACATAACACTGGAAAATGATGCAAACTAATGGTGGCTAACATGTCAGAGCAAGGCCTCAGCTTTAAACAGGCCTCATAAATTAGCTGTGAAAGTTATTTCCAAGAGGCTGGAGTCTGTTGTATAAGCTGGATCTCACCTGCTGTGCCTGTGCAGTGTTCAAGGCCCCCTGCCTGGACGTGAGCTCAGCAGGAATGGGAAGGCTCCATGCCTCCTCAATACTAGGAAGCATTTTACTCTTATTCTGCAGACTACCTGGCTGTAGGTTACACAACTGAGCCTAGGAGAAATTGTTTAAGACACAAACTTTAGTTCTGAATGTGGGGTCCAACAACAAAGACTGCTGCATATAAAAATATACAAAATACAACAAAAATGTTCAATGCCATGAGGTATGCTTTACAATTACAAGTGAGGAAAATATGTTTAAAACACCAATATGAATTATTATTCATATCTCAGTGGTAGAAAATTAAAATGAGAAAAGCACAATCTGCATTTTGAAAAAGCTGATTGCTTTGCAAATAAACACAGCACTTTAATCCACAAACACTTAAGTACTCCACAATGTCTCACAAACGGGGTTGGCTGATGTTGCTGATGTGCATGCCAGCCCTACCTGCAGCAGTTTAATGCGTTGTGTGAGCGCAGCAGTGTTGAGACAAGCCTTGCTACGTGTAGCATTGATGTAGCACTTGATAGCATCATGAGGCTGTCCGCAGGACTCATACAGGGTTCCCAAATCCATCCAGGCGGCAGCGTGGCTATGGTCCAGTTGAACAGCACAGATGTAGGCCTGCAGTGCATCCATAGGCTGGTTCTGCTGCTGGTAGAGCACCCTAGAGGCACAAACGAGCAGGGAAGATGGTTCTATAGCCACCCGATGGGATTTAGGACCTTATCTTTCTGAGCCACACTAACTCTCTGAGGATGTCCCCCTCCCATCATGCATCTATCTATAGATCCTGCCTCACTTTGGTACTACTTTGTTCTCACCTCTACTTTTGTCCTTGCATGCACTGCTGTTTCTAAATATTTATTAGGCTGTTAGGCTGCAGGGTTTTACAATGTAGTTAAAGTCTCCTGTCCCAATATAGATTTGTTTTCAAATAACAGTAACAATATAGGGTAATATAGTGATAAAACATTTTCTGCAAATTCTAAGAATACATTGTTATACATGCCCACTCAGACAGGCCTGAGCTGTTTTATTTTTAAAAGCAAAAATTATCAAATATAAGGATAGCTAAGTATTATATGTTTGTAGAATTGCACCATGTGTAAAGAGAAAATAATAAAATATATAAGAAAATAATACTGTAAAATACAGCAGTTATGAGTGACAGTTGTTACCCAGATACAACAAAAGATCCTAATAAGAGAAGGAGAATTCCCGAGAATTCATTACATTGCATATATCACACCACAGAGCCCCATTTACGAACCACTGGGCACCTGAGCTCAAGTTACGCTTAAACAATTTCTTCTGCATGACCGACTACCAACTGTTTACACCTGACATTTTTTCTGTCTTGTCTGACAGCAATAGCTTCCCACGTTTTATCTTGGTTGTGCCTTTCAGCATACAAAGAAAACAATTCACCAGTTGTGTTCTTACCCTATGGAGCACCAGGTGTCAGCACTGGCCTCCGACTTATCAATAGATTGACGATAAGAGATGAAGGCATCCTGCACCTTCCCAATACTGGAGTAGCACCTGAGAGAAAAGGACAGAGAGAAGACAACATGATAAAACAACCCCCTGCTTAATTGTTGATTAAGAGGAGTAAATGAACTTTTATAACAAGAGAAGTTGCATCCTTCTAAAGACCCTTTCAGTTGTGATATGTTGGGGTCTTTTAACATCCAGCCCCAACACATGGTCGTACTGTTTACATTAACAAAACATGCATCACATTTAAAGTCCCCATCAAAAGGTGACCAGAGTGCTATTTCCTATTACATATTTACATCTGTCTAAACTCCAACATCCTCGAAGCCTAGAGAGCATTTGAATGGACACAAAATAAGCATCCTGTATGCCCAAAGGTAAAGGATGATTGTATTACATGTAGTGCAAGACATTAGTAAAACACTTCACGTCCCAGGTTTCCAATTAAGGAAATAATAATATGGATGGCTTAGAGCAGGAAAAGAGCCAATTGATCAGCTGATATAATGTGTAATTGTCTTTGAAAGTCACGAGAAACTATTTCTAACAACTGAATGACTGACCTTGATGTTCAGTTCAACAAAGCAATAAACACCTAAATAAATGCATCAGTAAATGGGGAAGTGAACATCAAAGTAAACATTAAAAAAGATCTATGCAATTAAAAGTAGTCATTCATCCTTGAAATCGGTCATTCTAGTTGAGACGGCTGAAATTATCTGTTGGCCATGGTCACTGTTTCAACACTCGTAAACAGTCTATATGACAGATTGTCTCAGGAACAGCAGCAACAAAAATGATTAAATACTAATAAAAGCATTCTACATGCAAACATATAAAGTCCAACAGCATAGTAACAAGAGAATTTGTTGTGAAGGTCCATTAGATGTATGGAGCATAAATCACATTGCACTTCATTCAACCAATACAAAGCCCGTGTATCCCAGACTATTATCACAGCCCGCTGGCAGATGGCCTCTAGGTCAAACAAACAATCTAATCAGCACTAACATAATGTCCCGGGCTCTGACAGGTTAGAGGTGCGCCCTGCAAAATACACAAACTTTAACGCCTTTGTTTGTCTTACCTGCCA
Source organism: Maxillicosta whitleyi (assembly GCA_029822895.1). NCBI lineage: Eukaryota > Metazoa > Chordata > Actinopteri > Perciformes > Neosebastidae > Maxillicosta > Maxillicosta whitleyi. The sequence goes on along the minus strand of JAPSES010000019.1, from coordinate 13,955,894 downwards.
AGAAAGTACCAGGACTGGCCAGAGTTTGGGTCTGCTTCTAGAGACTTCTGCAGACACTGGATGGCATAGCTGTCCTTTGTGCCTTTATCCCCCAGCTGCTCCACTGTGTGATGCATCCAGCCTGGACAAGAAGAACACAAGGTCAAGACTGAGTCCAGCTTCAGATCACACAAAGATGTGCTTTGCTGCTTTAATGAGGACCAACATTAAGTTCCATATGTACATATAATAAATACACCCTTACATAAAAGGTGTGGGCTTCAATTGATGACAAATGTTGCTTTAGCCACTACATGGTACCGGTTCTTAAAATTAGGTCAATTTTGGACCCCTGTGACCTTGAAATTAGGTCAAAGTCAACCATCTCCCTTTCCGCCCTCTGCATGGACCCAAAGTACAATCATGCAAAGTTTAAAGAAAATCAGAATAATAGTCTTAGAGAAATCTTCCAGACAAAGTTCAAGGCGGACACAGACGCAGCGGACGCGGCTTCGGAAACGACACAAACACATATAGCTCTCCACTTACGTGGGAGCTAATAATGGGAAAGGAAACAAACATGGTACTATGTATTTACAGAAAGCAAAATATGTATATATAACTATATACATATACACACAGTGGAGGAAATGAGTATTTGATCCCCCGCTGATTTTGGCAGTTGTCATGCTAAGAAATAAATTAACAGTCTCTGATTTTTATGGCAACTTTATTTTAACAGTGATAGAAAGAATATTAATAAAAATATTGAGAAAATTTCATGAAATGAAAATTAATTTGCATGTCATTGAGGGAATAAGTATTTGATCCCCAAGCAAAACATGATCTAATACTTGGTGGCAAAACCCTTGTTGGTAAGCACAGCTGTCAGATGTTTCTTGTAGTTGCTTACTAGGTTTGCACCCACATCAGGAGTGATTTTCATCCACTCTTCTCTGCAGATCATCTCCAAATCCTGAGGTTTTGAGGCTGGTGCTTGGAAACTCGAAGCTTCAGCTCTCTCCATAGATTTTCAATGGGATTAAAGTCAGGAGACTGACTAGACCATTCAATGACCTTGATGTGCTTCTTATGAAGCCATTCTAGTTTCCTTGGCTGTATGTTTAGGGTTGTTGTCATGCTGGAAGACCCATCCACCACCCATTTTTAGTGTCCTGGGTGAGGCAAGGAGGTTGTCACCTGAGATTTTGTGGAACACGGCCCAGTTCAACTTCCCATGTGGTGAACTCGACCTGTCCCCTTACAAGAGAAAAACCCCCAAAGCATAAGGCTTCCACCACCATGCTTGACAGTAGGGATGGTGTTTTTGGGGTCATATTCAGCATTTCTCTTCCTCCAAACACGCCGAGTTGTGTTGAGGCCAAAGAGCTCCATTTTGGTCTCATCTGACCACAGCACGTTCTCCCAGTCTCTTTCTGAGTCATTAATATGTTCGTTGGCAAACTTGAGGTGGGCCTGGACACGAGCCTTCTTGAGCAGAGGGACCTCTGCGTGCACTGCAGGGTTTTAAACCATTGCGTCTCAGTGTATTACCAATAGTTTTCTTGGTGACTGGTCCCAGCTGCCTTGAGATCATTAACCAGCTCCTCCCGTGTAGTTCTGGTCTGATCGCTAACCTGTCTCATGAGCACTGAGACCCCACGAGGTGATATCTTGCATGTAGCCCCCCATCTTAGGTCAATTAACAGTCATGTTGTACTTCTTCCACTTCCGAATAATTGCACCAACAGTTGTCATCTTCTCAATCAGCTTCTTACTTATGGTTTTGTAGCCCATTCCAGCCTTGTGGAGTTCAACAACTTTGTCCCCAACATCTTTTGACAGCTCCTAGTCTTGCCCATGGTGGAGATGGTGGAGTATTACTGAGTCTGTGGGCAGGTGGATTTTTATACAGGTGACAATTTGGAACAGGTGTCTGTCATGCCAGTAATTACTTGAGTGAGATTAGGATTATGTCAATGATCTGTGGGAACCAACATTGGTCAAGGTTGGTCAGGGATCAAATACTTATTTCCCTCATTGACATGCAAATTAATTTTTGTTTTTCAGTTCATGTAATTTTCTCAATAGTTTTATTAATATTCTTCCTATAACTGTTAAAACAAAGCTGCCACAAAAATCTGAGACTGTTAATTTATTTCTTAGTATGACAACTGCCAAAATAAGCACCGGATCAAATATTTATTTCCTCCACTGTATATTTATATGTACATTTTCTTGTTTTAAACGGAGCTGATGGCCATTTAAGGAATGCTTTCTGAATTCAATGCAACATATCATCTATCAGTGTTTACAAGATATCCTAACTGCAACCCTATTTGTGACCAAACAAATGCTTAACAACTGTACATGACTTCAAAACACAGTACAGCTTAACAAAACCTTTAACTACATGACTACTTTAAAACAAATATCACCTGTGAGTGTGCTGAACAGCTTACTGTGATTTACTCACCAAATATAAAATCTAACAAATGTAGCACTTGGTGGGTGTAAGATTTTAGTCCATTTCTTATGATAGATTGTAGATTTCTTCACATCAATAGAGATGTCCCAGATGTACATTTAGCTATAGTTTCAATGTCTACACGATATCTAGTGTTACAGATGTAATGTAAAATATTCTGGTGCACAATCTGTCTCCTGCACTGAGACAAATTCTGTGACTGCTCCAATTGTTTATTTCACTGAAAATGTAGATTTTAAAAGTGAAACAGTGGCATATCATTGCTAAACTCATACAATAGCTGAGTGCAGCAGCTCCACACTGCACACACACACACACACGCAGGTGAACAACACGTTGAGGCAGTCGTCGCATACAGGCGAAGAACGACCCAGATGAACAGAACAATTTCCAACAAATAAACACTGCCTCTCGAGAACGGCAGTCACAGACCTCCCGTATTCTTCTGTACACCTGTGACAAGCTCCACAGGTTGCCATGACAACGCTAGAAGGCTAGACTGGGAATGGTTTTTACAACTGAGTGAGTGGGGGTGGGCTGACTATACCGGGAAAGAGAAGATAACAGAAACCTCCCTGCAATTGTATCTGGAACATGTTAACCTCGTGGTGCTGCTGCAGCTACACATTTGTAGCTGCATCGAATAATTGAACAACATTTTTATACCGGTCGTTTTCCCCACTAGCTGGGGTTGACGGGTCCATGAATTCCTGTCCTCCACATTTCTCTGTCTCCTGCCATCTCCTTCTCTAACCCCATCACCCTCAACCACACCCTTCCATCGCCTCGCCGGTCTCCCTTGCGTTCCTGCCACCTCCATTGTTAACACTCTAAATCATCGAACGCTTAATCATTATGTTATTATGAAAACAACCATTTTCTTTCTTAAATGCCATCTCATTCTTTAGCGTTACATCTGGCCTCATTTAACTTCAGTATTTCATGTATATAGATAATGAATGTTACAGTTTTGATTTTCCTCTTGAAAACTGACTTATTTATATTTACAAACCACATAATCATACTTGAATGGTGTGGAGAACAACTGAATAATTTAATAAAAATGCAGCAACACATCTCAATGTGTTTTTTTTTTTTTTTCATTACCAGCCAACATACAACATACATACATACAACATACATACATACATACAACATACAACTTCATGGTCAGGGGGCTGATTGGTATGTATTGGCAGCCATGCTTCTGTCAGTCTGCCCCAGAGCAGATGTGGCTACAAACGTAGCTTACCACCACCACCAGAGTGTAAATGTGAGAGTAAATGAATAATGAATCACTAATGTAAAACACTTTAGGTACCTTGAAAAGCACTAGAGAAATTGAATCCATTATTATTATTATTATTATTATCTACAATACGTGGAGAGGGAAAATAACACTGGAATTATACCTTCGTTTAGTTTCATGTTGAACCCAAAATATTAACATCTCACTTAGAATAGATAGCTCTAATATTACATCTTCTGGTCATTTTCATAATACTGCATGATTCTAAAGAAGAAGAAGTAAAAAGGGCAGTGTATTGATGTTGTCGGAGCAAATCTTCTTAAACTTGATAAATTCACAGCTTTTTCTTCACACCTTCAGTGGTGTCATTTGTCATAGTGTATTACTGTCAAAGTTTGTAGCGACATGGCTATTTGTGACACTGAATAACCCCCGACTATGTTTAACGGTAACTTATTGAGAAAAGGTCAACCACTGTGATTGGTTTGATTTTTGGGTGCTATTTCTTTTAAACAGAGACAGATGTGAAGTGTTTTATCTACTACATGAGCGTAATTGTAATGTTTACTCCCACGCAATAAGAAACATATTGCATTTTAGATACATGTTTGTATTGCGTGCATGTAATAAAGCTACTTTATTTTAAAATAAAAACTGTATCATAGGAAGACTTAGTTACCTGAATCTGTGTATGATTAAAAGTCTTAAATAATAAGCATTTCACAGCTGCTCCATAATGAAAGCCACTATCATTACCTGGGCTTTGTTTGCTGCTTGCTGATAGCAATACAAAATATATAAAAAGTATGAGTGTTCACTGGATTGCTACATAATTTTGGACATGTACACTCAATAGCTGTTGTGGGGGAGGGGTCTGTGAGAATACAATGCACAACTGCAGCAAACACTCACACAAGTACTTCAAAAAACATGGTCAGGGAAGTACAAAACTTGTTTTTATAACACAGTTGTGTAGCACACTGCCATACTGTTATGGCACTGTTGATGGCTCCAAGACTGATGAGTATTTATTTATTCAGTACTGAGTAAAATGTCAAATTGATAAATGTTAAATACCTATAGAGTAAGTCTCATGAGTACTGGTGCATGCAACCCTCACACATTTAACAGCAAATGGTTAAAAATGAAACTAAATGTGTTATATTGTATGTGTAATTAATTTTCTATTTGTTAAAATTACAACTTTATACAATACAATTCTAATAAGCACTAGTGTAGTATGTGTTTTTCAGTTAACTATGCAAAGTGGCTCCTGGTACAAAACATAATATTTCCACCAAGACACTGCTTTATACATCATGGAAATAAAAGGAAAGCCAATGTAAGTAATAGACACTCACCAAGTTGTTGCAGTGTGGTCGCCTTCACCTGTACAGGCAGATTTTCAGTCTGCAACAGACTTTCATACGCTTCTTTCGCTGCTCTGTATTTCTTCTGTAGGCCGAACGAGGGGATGATGAAAATGAAGAGAGAGAGACAGAGAGGATGTTAAAGCCAGACAGGAGGGTCAGTGCGTTTTATGGTTCTGTCCGGACAGACACAAAGAGTCTAAAGACGTTCTCACACTCGTAATGACCAGCCAGACACACACACACACACACACGGGGGAGGGTCAATGTGGAAGAAGGACATGCCAGACTCAACACGTCTGGCAGGTTTAAGAGTATGCGTGTGTGAATGAAGGTGTATGTGTGTGTGTCCGCGGCAGTGCACACTTTATATTTAGTGGAAACCTGAGCTGCCTGGTCTGAGGTGAGTCCACAGTTTGTTTTTACTTGGTGACCTTATTGGCCTTCAGTCTGAACCGCTTGAATGTTCCCTTATGATGCCGAACAGTCCTCTCAAAAGCACCCAGCCCCCAGTTTTTCTAGATACTAAAGGTCCAAATGTCCAAAAGTGTACAGACCTACAAACACAAACACACCCCCTGTCTGGATCCGGGCTCTTCCTGTCTGTGAACCGTAAAGACACCTCTGGGTGAACATTGACACTTGAGGCATATAAATGACAGAGCCTCTTAGGGTTTCTTCCTGCTTCGACTAATCATTGTCTTCAGGTCGGGCTAAATCCAGACAATGGCATGGCAGATAAGTGAACAAATGCTTCAAAATAGCAAATCGACTTAAATCTCATCAACTACATTTAGAGAAACAAAATATTAAAATTTTAACAGTTATTTTGAAAAAGATACTATTCCAACTGAGCTGACCAGATTGCCAAGGTAAATGAATATTCCACTAACTTTCATGTTTTAGAGTCAGTGCCCTAATATGTCCTTATTTATGTTATAACATGAAAAACTGGAATACAACTAATAGTAAATGTGCTACATATAAACACCTGCAGGGAATCTGAATTAATTAGATATTTGGACATATTCACATCTTTCATAGCTGTTAGAAGAAATTGCAGAATTAAAAAAATATGGCTAATTTGCTGCTGTCTGCCCTTTTATGACAACCTCTTGCCTGGTTCATGTACAAAGCACAGAGTCAACTGTCAACAGGTGAGTGAGATGTGAAGTATGTCGTATTTGTTGATGCCTGAACCATATCAACTTATTCCATGTTTTAATCAGGAAATGATACATTCAGAATAAGGCCTACTTTGGAATATCCAAGTGGAAAATTCTATTTGCTTATAGTGGTTAGAAGTACCATCAGTAATATTAATTCTTCTGGGAAATTGTAACATACCTTCACCCAAACAGTTCTGTTATTTTAACAAGGCTCATTCATCCACTGAAATCCTTCAGCAAGCCTTAAAAAACTACAATCTGGAATTAGTTTTCAATGCCAACAACACCTAATGCCTGATATTCTGCAAATTAAATATGGGTGCTTCTATGAAATTGGGTATATTTTGGTACCTGAAACTTTGCCTGCTTTTTAGACCCAATAATAAAAAGAGACATTTAGACATATTTCCATTAGGATGTACCTAATGATGACCTCACATTAATGCAAAAAAAAAAAAAAAAATGTATATATATATATATATATATATATATAAACACTCTTGCTGTGAGCCATACCAAAATTAATTAATTTTTAATCAAATATTGTGGCCAAAAATATGACCAA
>JAPSES010000019.1:13889209-13904190 GCA_029822895.1 Maxillicosta whitleyi | reverse complement strand
CTGAGAAACTAAATTTTTGGCCCCATTGACCCCAATGTTAACGAAAAATTCAAAGTGATCCAGAATCCAGGATTTCTCCCGGATCACCCCCAAAGGTTAATCATTTCTTCATTGTGCCATTGCCAACAAATCCTGAAAATTTCATCAAAATCTGTCCATAACTTTTCGAGTTATGCTGCACACAGTCAAACAAACAACAAACAAACAAACCCAGGCAAAAACATAACCTCCTTGGCGGAGGTAAAAATGCCAGGATGATGAAACCATTTCTGAGCATTTGGAGAAACAGTGCAGCAGACATTCTAAGGCAGAGCTGAGCACCGTACGGCCACACGGGGCCCCACAGCTGACCCTCATTAAGGTCATTGACAAATTAAAAGACGATACAAATTGGCAGCTGTGGGCTAGAGGATTGGAGAGTCGACTTGTGACAGAAGGGTTGCTTGTTCGATTCCACTAGAAAAGTTGTTGATCTGATGATGCTGATGTGCCCTTGAGCAAGGCATTCAATCCCCGATTTGCTCCCCGGGGGCCTGATATGGTAAGCCCACTGCTCCCAGTGTGCAGTGTGTGGTGTGTTCCTGTATGTTCTAGTGCTGGGTTAAATGCAGAAGTTACATTTCAGTGTGTGGTGCATGTACTGTGTCCTGACAATAAAGGATCTTAATCTAGATCAGGGGTCACCAACTCTGGCCGTCGACAGCTACAACCCTGCATGTTTTAGAAGTTTCCCTCTTCCATCACACCTGACAGTCATTGTCATTCTTCTGCAGAGCTTGATGATAGGCTTATCGTCTCAATGTGTTGGAAGGAGGATACATCTAAAACATGCAGGATAGTAGCAACCAATACAACAGCACTGCTTTTATTTTGAAGGATCTGCTTAATTAAATGTTTTTTCCACTTGTATTATACGTAATTAACATAATGTGCTGAATGGTTTGTTGGTCTGTTTCAGCCACGAGGATGCCAGCTAACACCAAAAAAGAAAGACTGATTCAGAATGCAGACTTTTTAATAAGACATAAACTTCTAAGTATTTGTTCACTGAAGAAAAAAAAAGAATTGAAATATACAAACAAATAAAGCTGTACTTCACTTATTCGTTGCATCATTGTATTGTTATGTTAACTATTTTTATAGAGATAGGCTATATATTGAGCAGAGCTGCAAGTGTATTTGTGTAACAATTGTCAAAGTTTCTTATGTGTCCCCATAAGAAAATGAATCACCTATCCCCATTCTAAGATTAAAAAAAAATACCCACAAAAAAACAACACACCACATTTCTTATTTTTGTGTGATTATGCAATAATGAAAACACAACTGCGAATATTATATTTCCTCTCTGCAGTTAGAGTCTTCTAAATGTATTCTCTAATTCTCTACTCCTCTAATTTAACTTTGAAGTCATTTACCATGAGTTCATTTCTCTGGGTGCTCAATCTCATTTACAATCCAGTTATTCTATGCACAAGGTGGTGCAGTGAAAGCAATTTGTTTTGTAATACTAGGGTCAATGTTTTCAGCTTTATTGAGAAGTCCATTGAATATGCCCACTGAATGATTTTCAGAATGCCATTATCATAATCCTAGTTTTGGTGTTGCACATACCAAACACCCTGTGAAAACAAACACTATGCCAGTGTTTCTCTTTTTATGTGTGTTATATTTTCTTCTTAATTGCTCTACATATTGATATGTCAGGGGTTTTACATTAGGACTCTGTCTAAATGGCTAAAAAATCCTCTGAATATTTTATAGATTTTAAACATGTGAACTACTTTATTTAACCCTTTAACCCCTGATGTGTCTACAGTGTACATTCTAAGTGAATGATTTATTTTAAATGTTCATAAAAATTCAGCTGTTTGCTCAATAGGAACATTTTCAAAACGTGCTTATAGAATTGACCTTGTTCTTCCCATCAACATTTGAGCATGCTCAATAGACCACCCCACCACCTGTGTGATGGAGGACAAAACACAGAACATTGAGCGAGACTAACTCACTATAAATATAGACATTTTGGAGTTTTAAAAAAAGCAAAAATATTTTCCTTGTTTTTGTTTTTACATGTGTTCTCAGTGTTGTGGTGATTTTTCATTCTTTATTTTTTTTGTTTGTTTTTTGTTTATGTTTTTACTGAGTTTTGACTGTGTAACTCATTTTTGGAATTCAACCAAGTGTTAAAAAGCATCTTATACTTATACTTATGTTTTCACAATGTGTCAAAAAATTTGACACATATTATTTAATTAATTCACATTTCTGTATTTATTTATTTTCTTCCTTAAAAGTTATAAGTTTTTACAATGTGACAAAATTATTTTTGTCACTAATTATTTCTAATTTCTGTATTTATTTATGTTCTTACTTAATAGTTATGTTTTCACAACGTGACACAAAATGTTGACATATTTTATTTAATTAATTCACATTTCTGTATTGATTTATTTTCTTCCTTAAAAGTTACAAGTTTTTACAATGTGACAAAATGTTGACATATATTATTTATTTCTCATTTCTGTATTTATTTTCTCCCTTAATAGTTATCATTTTTCACAATGTCCCAAAATGTTGAAGTATTTTATTTATTTCACCTTTCTGTATTTATTTATGTTCTTCCGTAATAGTTATAAGTTTTCACAACGTGACACAGAATGTTGACATATTTTATTTATTTTTTTAATTTAATTCCCATTTATTTATTTATTTGAGATTTATTTATTTCACACGTTTTTCATTCATATTCCTTCGCGCTTCCGGGTCGGAACTCCGCTCAGTTTTTATCCATTGAAAAATCCTGAGGAAACTGTGGATTGAATCTCTGTTTTTACGGAGCTGCTGCGCCGCCATGTCGGCTCAAAGCCTGTTTCCCTCGGAGGAACATCCTGGGAAACGGCTCTGCGCCAGAATGGAGGACGGCGGAGCAGTTTCATAACCCCCGTGTAGGAGGAGCCTGGTTTTCTGGAAGCTCCGTGGAGCTGCACGTCCGGGCACACGGGCGACGGTGGAGAGGAAAAACACGACCCTACGGCTGGAAAGTGCTGAGGAGAGTGGATAAATTGTTCGGTGAAGACTTGAACCCCACGGGCTGTGGGAGGGGGTCCGTGGGTGCATCTGTAAAAACACCCAAAGTGTAACCCGGAGCTGTTCGGGATGTGCGGTTCACTCCAACCCACCTGGATCTGGATCGGTGCTGTAACCGGAGCCTGATGCGCACCGTCCACGGGGCTCTGCACATTGAAACAGTGGATCCTGAGTGGATCCGAGGCGCAGACACACCACAGGAGTAGTTTACCACACTGTTGGGCTTGTTTGACTCGCTTTCCAGACGGGGACTGCGTGGAAGGCGGGGCCGAACCGGTGGACTCCCAAACTGGATTATTGAGCTTCCCCTGTGCCGATTCACCCAAAGCGACGCAGCGATTTTTTTAGGGGGGGCGGGGGGTCGACGAAAGAGGCAACAACTGGGATTTAGCCCCGCTTCTTTGAAACTCTTCCCCTACTACCCTCCTGCTGTTGCACAACAAGAAGTGTGTATCATTTATTTGTCAGTCGGTCAGCTGCTCGTGGCCTTCGCGTCTCCAGTTACGAGCGTAATATAATCGGGTTTGGGACGCATATTTTTGGGGATAAATTCCCCCCCAGCCGGGGTTTGGACTATGGCGGACGACGACATTCTCTTTGAAGATGTGTACGAGCTCTGCGAGGTCATTGGCAAGTAAGTGTTGCATTGCTGATGTGTGTGTGTCAGTGTTTGACGGCTACGGCTGGTCACAGGGGCTTTCCAATTAGCTCCTCATAATAACCTCGAGGTATGGCACGCGCGGCTCGTGCGCAGGCACGCACGCGCATACACACACGAAAACGCGTGGGGATATTTGCGTCTCAACTAATGGCGTGTCTGTGGCGGTACATGCATTGACACCTTCCACAGTTTATACCCTTTAATACTGTATTTAATATCTGGAACATGCATGTATTTAGTCTCTTTGGAGTGAGTGCATCCGCGCGCAGCGTTAGATGAGATTGAGTTTTACTGTGCATGCATGCATTCGTCACCCTCTTGCATGTTTTGTGTTTTTACAGTTGTCCAGACCTACAGGACTTGGTAGAATGTGTGCGCTTTGACCTAGTGGCAGTTGGCAACTTGCTGCAGAGATTAAAGGGCAGGGCACAAACCAACATGAGTCATGCACATCGCACATCTGGACATGGTTAGCATTTGGAGGTTTCATCCAGGCCACTTGGAATGGTATTTACTCCCAGAGTAAGATGATAGTGGGGCATGTCTGCGGATGTATTTGGAAAAGAGCGGTCCCAGCATTCACCCCTAACAGTGGATATCCCTCATGGAAGCAGAACCTTACATAAACCCCAGATACACACCCCTTTTACTACACAACCCAGGCTGTTCTTAAACTATTCCCTTTATTTTTTTTCATATGATTTGAGATCAGAATATCACTCTCCCTGAAATCTTTTCCTACTTAAGAAAGATATTTTTGTAATTAATCGTGTATCCCTACATTTCATGTTTATACTCAAGGCTCTGTGGTATCGACCGGTCATTCAAGTCTTAAAATAGCACCTTATTCATCTTTTAATTCATGCCTTTTATTTTATCTTTAATTATTATAAAGTCAGCAAATATACTTGTTAAACCTGATACTGTCTTTTTAAACTGGCTAGAAAAATGGACCAAAAGTCACTCTAATATTCATATCTATGCATAGAACCTACCTTTACAGCACAGGTATGCTATTTACATTTTGATCAACCTTGAGTAAGTAACAGATAATTTAATAAAAACTCACTTAAGTTTGGTTCAAATAGTCTAGGATCTTGTATTCTAAAACAATAAATCCTACTTCCACATATGTGTTAACAACATGGGATTTAAAATGATTAAGGTTAAATGGTGTTACGTTGCTGATGGATATGTTTCTCTTAAGGCAGTGTTTTGACAGTTGACTTGTTAAGCTAGCCCGTGTGAAAGTAAATATGACTGTGAACATTTTTTGGATAACTACCAACCAGAGCTGATCACAAAATTGTAATGGGATCACTTGACAAAAGCCTACTTCCAGTCCTTTCCATTCGTCAGCCTTTTGTGTTCTTGCAGTCACCTTTGTTCCGCTGGTGACTACCTGTGCCAACCACACCTGGGATTTTCCAACTTGAATTTGCTTAAAGAAATCGAGCGACCTGATAAGGGAAGCAGTAAACGCTGAAGAAACGCGCTCACTTTAGCTGTCATGTTGAATGGAGACCGCTGGAGAGAATCTGCTGGAGGAAAACTGCTTCTTCTCCTTCTTACCGACATTTCTTTCAAACTGCTGCTCTTGAATGAAGCACTTCATTGGGCATCCAAACATAAGCTCCATGTGAATTAGGAGCTTGGCAGGCCTGACAGACGTAGTCAGTCAGTCATAGCAGGCTGACTAGTTATGGGACGTCTGCAGTGTCACAGAGATGTTGACTGTTTGACGGGGTGATAAGACCTGCGCTGTGTTGAACATGTTTAAGCAAGCCTGAAAAACAGTGTGTACGCGTTTTATCCCACACAGTCATAGACAATTTCTTCATCTTTCATTCAAGCACACAGGCACGGTCCTAAACAAATCCCCCTATGTTGGCTCCTTGCCTTACCACAACCTTGTATAAATGCTCACCTTACCATAACCGTGCATAAATATGTACACATATCAGATCACTCTTTGATATATACGATAAGCAGATGTGTCAAAGTATGTGTTTGGGAACAACACTGTAAAATCAGCCACACACACGCACTTGAGTTTTCTGAATCACAGCCTTAGTCATTGTATGCGACAGATTGTCTACAGATGCTTTCATACTGGCTGTTTAAGGCAAGAATGTTGTATTAAATCTACAAACATGGAATGGGATACTGCTGTTCTGCTTGTAAACTGGCATTGGATTTACTCACACAGACGAATGGACATCTGTGTAAATGGTACTGTCAGGAATTGTTCGCCAACGATTGATTACCTTGAAAGATATTGGAATGTAAATAAGGTTCAATGGAAAATATATATATTGCTGCAAAAGAGATCTTTTTTTCATTTTTTAAAAAGATGTATACTGTGATAATTACCGTATAGTTTACTAATATCAACCAAAAATTTGGATTATTTACAAGAGACATTAACATTTTACAAAGACATACCGTTTACTACAGGCTTGCTCTATTTGTGTTTTCATCATGACATATTGATTAAGATAAAGACAACTCTAGACATGTATTAACTGTTCAGTACAAACAGATTTTTGCATAAAATCCACTTGTGGGACAAAGGACTGTGAGACTGACATTTTGCATGCAAACTTAAAAATATTAGGTAAGAAACACTTGGCTGAGGTAATGAGACGCTGTTGTCATGTGTCTGCCAACTGTGAAGTCAGCAAACTCTGGAATCTTCTGTGAACAGAGGATGAAATCAAACAGCATTACTGTTTAGAAAACAACTCTGGTGTGGACATGTGTAAGTCCTACTAAACACCGACGCCGTTTCACACCCCTGAGTCTTTAAATGTAACGACTTGATGTAAAGCTGGTTTGATGAGGGGTCGTCTTAATGGCAGTTTAGTGGCTTATGATTACCCCCAACAGTCTGTGCATGATATTGGGTAGCTCTAACTACTGTTTGACTCTCCCCTCAGTATTACTGCAAGCTTTTCGTTTGATCTAATGGTAGGGTTATCCTACAAGAGTGAAAATCCCATCCCTTTTTATAAAAATGGCTAAATGATGTAGTCTTTTTGTGCACCTTGAAGGAATTCGGTATACTTTGCCCAGTGCCCAAGTTCCTGAACCCTTTATTGAACGCATTAGGTAGGACAGAAATCACCTGGGGAGCCTATTGTATTTGACTGTATTGTACAATGCTAAAATCCACTAGGATTTTGGTTTTGTACTCTCCATCTTGGATGTTTTTTTCACCTCTTGGTATATTTCTGATCTTCAGCCACTTGTGGACATCTCAGTCATTAAATGCATTGGCAGCCCTATACATGCTTTGTGAGCTGGCAGTGATTTGCTTCATTTTATACCGCCCTCTCTTGCTTGTTTGTTCATTTTTCAGGGGTTTGTGTTGTAAAAGCAAAAAAAAAAATATCATAAATAAAAATTTTAAAAAGGGCTATTGATTTGCACTTTGCAGAAGGAGAGAGCAATCTTTTATCAGCTGACCTGCTGTTCTCCGTGTGTGTATAGAGCTGCTGCAGACACCGCTTCCTTTTGGGACTGCACTGAAGTAGCAATAGTGGGTTTTGATCCAAGAAGAGAGTGGATTAACCGGAGGGAAACCCAACCAAATGACAACACAGCAGTCAGAAAAAACAGTACTTTAAAAGCCTCCGGCCCTAGGTCTCTCACAGGCACGAGTGTGTGTGTATGTGTGTGCTTTCTGTCGGGTTAGACTCGTGTGCCATACAAGCCTATATATAGGTCATACTGAACAGTACTTGGAAAGCAGTGCGTTAAACACTGCTTTCTGTGCATGTCATGCTGTAGGTGAAGGTGCTTATTTGTGCAGATATCTCTTTATATGATACTTGTATTTTTGAGCACCAACCTAGAACAACCCCCTCCCCCCCTCCCCTTCATCCACATGTATGTTTGAATACGTGTAAGTGTAAGTTGTATACATCAATGTTGTTGCTGTCAGATTGATCAAGCCTGCTCCCGTGTTTCTGCATCCTGAGGCGAAAGGAATAAAATAAAATGGGTGTGAGGGTGGGGGGGAGTAAATATATATGTTAAGACGAAGGCAAAAAGAGCTTGCAGTGGTGATGGGATGAGTAAGGGAGGAGTGAGGGAGCAAGAGAGGTCAGGGGCACTGTAGAAGGAAGCAGTCCATTAGTTTGACTCACACATTAAGAGACATCCCCTGCCTTTAGGCCATGCTCTTTTGTAGTTCACCCTTGGTAAAGAGTTGTGCATGTGCCTCTGTTTCTCACAGTAGGGGACAAAACACAGCACTCTGCATAAAGAAAGCCTCTGTTTGCCTTTGTTTTTTGCAGTCCTTGCAGCTTAAAACTGTATTGCAGTTAATACTTAGTGACAACAGCAAATGCTAATTTCAGTGGATTAGACCAAACATGCACAGAGTCCCAGGCCACTTTGGTTCTGATGCAGGTAAATGTAATGATGTAAAGGTTATAACATTAGAGTGCAGTCCAGACAATGTTAACAATATTGATTCAGTCATAGGCCATTGAGAGGTTATACTGCAACCATAGCGCCCGTGTCAGTATACCGTCATCCCGTCTGTTAATGGAGCCAAATATGGGACCTAATATTACCAAAATGAATGGATCAGTGACCTCTCTGTGCTGAGCATTTGGACAGACCATGGATTTAACTTTGGATAATGCCCTATAACATACATTGCTGTAGAGCTCAGCCGCTCCACTGCGAATAGAATGAATTATCCCCCATTTGCATACCTCATGGCCTAGGAGGAGACTCGGGGGTGCTGTACAAAACCTGAATGTCATTATAACTCATGGGCCAAGGAAGTGTGCGCATGTGAGTGCATGCTTATGTGTTGGACGTGTCAGTTGCGTGGTCTATTTTGTCCCTTTTCAGGAGGTGACAGGGAATAAAAGCCTCGTAGCTTTTCATGTGCATGTGTGTTGTGATCCCACTCACCTCATGGACTGAACTGGCATCGCTCTAATACACAGGGAGTAAAATATCTATTAGGTTGCCATTTCAGAGCTGCATTTTTCAGCTCGGTGTTCTGGCATTTTCAGAGTCTGTTCGTGCTAAAACGTGGAGCACTGAGCTGTATCATAACCGGCCTGTAGGCTTGATTTGTTTGTGGTGGTTGGTAGGGAAGGCTTGTCTTTGCGGCCTCATGCTTGGCATATGTAGTGGCACATCTTACCTTTTATATAAATTACGAAGTGTATGAATGTTTTTCAGCTTTTCCCGTCAGGGTTAGCCATAGGGAATCACTTTTGCATGTTGATTTGGCACAGGTTTTTATGTCCTATGCCCTTCCTGACACAACCCTCTGGGCTTTGGACTGGCACAATGAGACTACCCATTGTGGCGACAGGTATAGGGATCCCAATGGATCTCGAACCGGCCATCTTCTGCACCAAAGCCAGTGGCGTTAAGCACTAGGCTACCCAGTTGCTTATATAACATGAAGTGATGATTTCTTTCGTCTTTTTCCCTTTCGGGGTCGGCACAGCGAATCACCTTCGCATGTTTATTTGGTAGAGGTTTTTATGTCGGATGCCCTTCCTGACACAACTAGGCTTGGGACCAGCACAATGAGGCTTGCCCCCCCCCCCCTTGTGGCTATTGGGATGTGTAGCGTAAAGAACAGGTGACCCAGGTGATCCCAAGGGAACCAGCTACCTTCCGCACAAAAGTCAGTGGCATTAACCACTGAGCTACCCAGTCGCTACATATAACATATGAAGTAATCTGATTATTTTCCTCTGATTGTACGTTGTCTGATAGTTTTTTAATTGAGTGCGTAACAGAGTCTGAAACATTACTGCATAAATGTAATCAATGCTAGTGGTGTTTGAACAGTCTGCAGACTTCTTTTCATTTCCAAATGTTCTGTCTCAGCTGCTGGATTCCCTCTGTTCAGATCTACACCATTCTGTCACCTTCACTTGCTGTTTGTATCTGCATCAGTAAGTGTCATCCAAATGATGACAAATAATGTCGGAAAGAGTATGATTTGTGTCACAGTGAAATAAAAAGACAGCTTAATATGAAACAACTGACATTGTTCTGTCATCTCACTATGTCATTGTGACACACAGCCTTACATCCAGGCTGGGTCTGATTGATGTATTTAGTAGATTAAATGCTACTGCGTGTACATTATCAAGACCTAAGTGTGTTAAGTCCTGCATTACTGCCCATCACTGAACATAATGGCTGCTATGTTCACTGACTCTTATCTTGAAAAACTATTTCTTACACTATATGGATCAATTTGTGCTCGCCAAGTCGTTGCATTTCCTGCCCTGCTGTTTCTTAAATACATCCTTTTTGACTCCACCCTCATTAATCCATTTTAATTGGGAATCCAAAGCAGTTGCTATATAATATACAATTAAGAAATGCACATTTTTATGACATAATTCATCAACATTGGCATAACTGTTGTGACTGAATCAGGTCCGAGGCCTTGAGGGGGAACCCACGTGATGCTGCCTCTGGGGCATTTGCCTGCACTGTGTGTACTGCATGAGCTTACCCTGTGTGTTTGGGGGTGAAAATCTGCTGAAAGGCTGGTTCTGGCACGCACAATTTCACATAAATGATATAGCAGAGAGATCTCACACTCAACCACTAAAATATTTATCCATCCTCATCAAGCTGGAGAAAACACCGCTAGCAGACCCTGGCTGCTCTTAATGTGCAGTGAAAAGTGTAAATGCTGCATTTGGAGACTTGTCTTTCAAAAGCCAGTTTTCTCCCGTTAAAATTGTTGCGTGTCATTACCTCTCAAAAGGCACCTTTCTTTTACACCTTTTGGTTTTAAAGCCCTGAATGTAACGTCATTAGTTAAGTCAGTCTACTCAACACAAGCTCACCATGTCTAAAGAGCTGCAGCACAGAATGTTGTAAAAAGGCTTTGACAAACCATGTAAGACTTTGAAGCAACGCCACATGATCCAGACCAGCGGTTTGGGTCGATTCAGGGTGCAAGCTGTTAGTCAACCTCAGGTTTTTGTCAATACATCTCTTGCTTTGAGTTGCTCAACCAACAACACAGGTGGCATGTTACTGAATGGAAAACTGCATCTAAATGGAATATTTTAAAACAATAGTAACCATGATGATTTGGAACCAACACTCTATGTGATATTTTACTGCTTTTCATCAAATTTAGTTAAAAAATTGTGAAACATTTGGATGGAAACCTGCCCTTTAGATACAGTTTTATCCATGATGGTAGCCCAATTCAGTATCGTGTACTGATATTTATTAACATACTTCTGGTATTCTATGCGTTATCATCACCTATCATCTTTCTTTTATACACTCTGCCAGTCATTGGTTCCCTTTAGACCAAGTATTACTTTTTTATTTTTTTTTAATAATCTAAATTCGTTGTATATGCAAGGCATCACTGTAGTGAGAGCAGTGTAAACAGAAATGTTATCCTGGGACCTCCTCTCACTTTCTTCATTTCCATCTTATGTTTACATAGAGGGGAGAAAAAGCATACGTGACACCTACTCTACTTCTCTCTAATGAAGTAATCTATCATACTGAGGAAGAGGGAAGGGAATGCTGTTTGAGATTATCAGTTCTATCCTTGTTTGATCAGTTAAATATTTCACTTATCTAAGTAAAAGTAGCTTTTACTAGGAAACATACTCTTTAAGTCGTACCGTAGATCGGCTTGTTGAGAGTCTTTCCTCAGGCATGGTTGGAATTTGGTATGAAAATTCTTCCAGTTTCTGGAACATATGACCAGTTTACAAGTGACAACAGCCTGTTGTGATAACACAGAGATTGATTGTTTATTTTGAATATCAACATTTAAAACCAACACAAGAAAAATCTATATAAAAAAGAAAACATATTCGAAAGGGAGGATAAATATCAACTTCCATACTCCTTTACCCTAACCCTCTCTTTTTAGCGATGATAAATTCCCACGTCAACAACTATAAGCTAAGCAAATTTTATACATACCAAAATATATTCTGATTTAGCCTGCACAAAACACAAAAATGCTGTATATCAAAAACAAGTGATGCCAGGCACAACAAACCCCGCCCCTCGCCCATATTTCATCTATTATAACTAAATGGGAAGATTTTAAAAATTCATATAAAATTTGAACTTTGACCTACTGTTCCCAAAATGTAATGGGATCTATTCTGGGTCACTGGCAATCTATGACCCAAATTTAGTATGAATTCAACCAATAATGTTGCTGCTAGAGTGTTAACAAACAAACCAAACAAAAACAATACCCCTTGCCTCCCCTCTGGGGGTGGGGTAATAAACTCTGTCCATTTCATACCAGTTTTACACACATTTGAGATGTCTGCTTTAAGGAACTGTGTTGGCTGTGGAGTGCCTTAATTTGCTTGGTTTCAGAAGTGTAATGTAACATCTTTAGGGTAAAAGAAACGGGCTCAAAAGCTGGAATTTGAGATGCACAATTCAAAATTTTATCCTTGAGTCTTTTTATTTTACAATAAATTTTTGTAGGTTTTACTACAAAAGCTTTTTTTTCTATCGTGACCGAAAATGACCCCGGATTGTCTGTTTTTTCAAAGCTGCTCTACACTAGAAGCAAGTTCTCATGAAGAACATTGAAGCAAATCAGACGAATGAGGCTTATTCACCGGTTCTGTGCGCTGTTTTTAAAAAATTTTTTTATGTGTAAGCCAATGTGTCTCAGAGTGAGGAATGAAGTTTGTGGTCACAGCAGGTTTCTGTTGGCTAACAAGCTGATACACTACCATCATTAATGTATAATTAATGAATCCGTTTTCAGCTGACCCACTGTGTGTCTAAACGCTTCCCTGCAGAGATGTCATGCGTGTATAATTAGTCTGAACAATAGGATTGTAAACACAGAGATGCATATATGTGGTGCCCAACACATATGACATCCATAGGGTTTACAAAAACGTACAACAAATATTTCGCATGAAGGGAAAACACTACAGACCAAATCACGGTCTTCTTTTTAGTGTGTTTTGTTGTTGTTTTAATATGTTCCGTGCGGGTCTGATTTTTCCAAATGTCATTAATGCAACTAATCCATTTTAGAACTATTTTTATCTTTTATTTTTTACTTCTATTTTCTTTGTCCTGCTGATGTTCAGTTGAGGCCTTTTCAGTCTAAAACCATTTCCATTCTCCATGCCAAAGCACACAATGTTACCTGGGTTACAGCCGGGGCCTCCTGGAAAAACAACGCCCACCATGCAACACAGAGGGAAAAAGCGTTTTCTTTTCAAGCCTTTTTTTTTTTAGACTTTTACATAGTTCATACCTTCAGCCCATATGGATTAACGTTTTACTGCTGTTCAGTGAAGAAACCTTTCCGCTTCACCCAAGTTCGAGGTGAACTGTTTGTGGTCAAGTTTGTGATTTAATGACTGTCATTGGGAGCGACATGCTTCCAATGACAGTCAGTCCAGTTATTTCTGTGGTAAGAGGAGTGTATAAGAGGTGGGTGTTGCAACCTTTCATTTCAAATGCCCCTGTGGTTATGATAACAAGATAAACCCTGTTCAGACCTGGCATAAGAATGCATCTAAACATGAGTCTCGAGTGACCACTTGTGATCAGATCTCGCTTCTATACTGCTATATACATGCACATAAACACGCACATCATTTCCCTCATGTAAAGACCAAATTTGATGTTTTCAGCTACAAATAAGAAGATTGGAGTACTTGTGTTTCTCTCCGATTATAGTTCATTGAATGAGTATGTGCTTCACTTACGGAGGGCACATGTTCACAGTGCTAAAAGAATGTGGCCCAGATGTCGCCTGATTGAGGCCTGAGGGGTCAGATCTCAGAGTGACTTAAGTGCGTGTTGGGTCCATTTACATCTGGCATCAGAGGTGAACACTTTCACCTCAGACGCATGTTAACGGCAGGTGTGAACGGGTTATTTAGCCTCTGTTTTGCCTTTCAACAGACCCAGTTCTGTTTGAGAGAAGCAGAAAATTAGAACTGGACCTAAGAGGGGTCCTTGAGGCTTATCCAGAGCTGAGAAATATCTCAAATATACTCAATGTGTTGTGGTTTGATCTGTGTGGAATGTAGGAAGTGAGTACTAGTACTACCAATGTCAGACACAAATGGTCATGTTTGTTTTTAAGTCACTGGCATCAGTTTATTTTAATTTTATTTTTATTATTTTTTTGCTTTTCTCTCACAGATTCAACCTGTTGTTTGCATGATGTGTTTTGTTACAATGATGACACAGATCAGAGACGGTGCTTTTGTACAATAAGGGCATGTTCTGGTATCCTATCTGTTCTGTCTTTATTTTATTTATTTATTTTAAATATACATGTGTTTGGCTCAGTAAAATGCATAATTATGTCCAGAAAATCATTTTTGGACCATGTTCACTGATGCACGGCTACAGCGAAACAGAAATATCAAGCATCTCCAAAACGGATCAATGGAAACATTAGTAAATAAGATGTGTTTGGATGATCAGTTGGATGTTCTATTCAGTTCTGCATGTAATGTATAATTTTTTAAAACTTTATTAATTTGCCTTGAAATTGAACATCTTACCTTCCTTGCAGATTTTAAAGCTTGATATATTTTCTGTAATATAGGTGTGTTTAATATATCTCAAGCAATAGAATCTGCAAGGTCGGCAAGAATGTTATTTTAGATTATATAAGTCAAACCTATTGATTTTACTGTATTTTCCACCAAGGTATTCAAATGAGTTCAGGTCAAAGGTCATGTTTAGTCATTATATGGACCTAGATGCATATTAAAAGGCACTATTTAAGTATGAATAGCCTTAGTTGATCAAATTGCATAAGAACTTTGAAGTAATTTTTAGGGAAAATTGCTGGTGTAAGGTGATGGCAAATGGGGGTGAGTTCAGCTGCTGCTTTGGCAGCATCTGGAGGTTTAGATAGTTGGAGAATATCAATATATGGCATCAGAAGACGGATCCTTCTTGGAATCAGAAATTCAATTATTTCTGAGTAAGTCTATGAAAGTGGGCTAGGTAGGTACAGAAAGGAGACAAACCCTCAACTGGCACAGGATGGGAGGGGGAGAAAAAAACACAGACTCCCTGGTTACCACCCCCCCACCCCCTGTCAAAATGCAAATGCTTGAACTATTGCAGTGTTTCTCAACAGGTGCAGTCCCCCCGTGTAAAGACCTTTTCTAAACTCTGACGTATAACAGACTCACATACTGGAGTTATATCTGTCCACCCCCTGGTCACAAAT
>JAPSES010000019.1:13861054-13889109 GCA_029822895.1 Maxillicosta whitleyi | reverse complement strand
ATAACCCACCACATCCTCCACATACAGGTCTGTCATGTTACTTTTAGAATAATGTGTACCCCCACCCAGAGTGGGGGTAGATGTTGGGGGGGAGGGGGCAGCAGGAGGCTCATGATGCCATGAGTGGGTTTTTGTTTAAAAAGGCTGACAAACACTGATGTAAGGCAGACCTAACTTGGTTACAGATCCTGTTGCATTTTGGCTGTTTTTTAATTTTTTTTTAAAGGTTTTTAGAATTATTCTGCTTTCATTTCTGCCTTTTGTTTACACACTTAAGTTTGCATTCTGTAGTCTTAGTGTCTTAAATGCTGCAACTACAATGGGAATTTTTACCAGCTGAAGAAAATTATGAGCCTGTGTATTATTTGCCAGTGTTCTACCAAAATGGATGGAGATATCATTTTGCGCCCATATACCCCAGCCTGAGGCTTACCAGACTCAGCCTTGCTTAGTTACTGTAAAGTACGTATTGAAATGTGCAGGATGAATAGAAATGGAACTGTTCATTGCCTGAAGCAGTCTTTCTTAGTGGCAGGCCTATTGTTAATTGTAGCAGGCGTGCATGCCTGCAGGTATATTGCTATAATGGATGATATTTTTATCACTCTGAGTGTAAAGCTCCATCAGAGCACATGCAGATTTTCATTACCCATTATAGTAAAATATCAGCCTATTTTCCTCTTTATCCTGTCTGTCTCTTGAAATATTCGCTCCTCTAAACTCTTATCTGATTGGTGTGTGCAAAACATAATTTAATTAAGCTCTATTTATTAAGGCAGGTCAATTAAGAACAAATTTACTTACACCATGTGTATGGCCAGACAGCTGGAGGCGCCGCACAATAGTTTTGTAGTTTTGTGCTGCATAGCAATTTTTTAAATGAATTCTTAACTTTAAAACTAGCCAGAGCTTTTGGTCTGACTTCTTAAAGCCGTCTTAACATTCACCTGATGTTGTGTTTATCCCCGCACTGCAGCACTTCAGAAAAGCACTTTGGCTTTGGTGTTAAAAATGCACAATGATTAAATTTGCCTCCATATTTCCTGGAGCATCTATATGCTGACCGCATCTTATTAGTTTTAACGCTGAGTGATGGGCTCTAGATGTGGGATTCATAGATCCTGGCCTATCAGCTACTACTTTAGCTATTAATCATCAGTACATTATGAAAGGGGTTTTGGTAAGTAACTGAATTACTATATATAATATGAAGTAAGGTAAACCTTTTTTTATTTTTTGCGATTTGATGATGATGTTTTGTATAGTTACAAGTAAAAGCTAAATATGAACAGCCATGATGAGTTGCACCTTAAACTTAAAATAACCTCCATATTGTATATGGTTCAGTTGTCAGTCCAGGCTCAAATATTCATGGATCATCATAGATTGAATAGTTTATTGTAGAGTAGGGTCTGTGGGTAATGGAAATGTTATAACGTTTCGTATCAGTGTTGATTATTGCACTGCTAAATTATATCACCATAATTGTCCTTTATCTCCTAGCCTTTATAGCATAGAATAGTATTGTAATATTTAATATAGATATCATTGTCTATATTTTATAGATATTGTCACTCTGGTGCCTTCTTCCTGTGGATTATTGCTGAGTTAATAAGGTCTAATATGGACCTCAGTAACTATAACTCTTATTTACATGTCAGTAAAATCAGTTTTCCATCAGTAACAGTGTTTATAAAGCCCATAGGGAGTGTTTGTTTTGTATTTGTGCACTCAGATGCTTCAGTCTGTTAATTCAGCAGGTAGTTATTTACTTGGCTGTAAAATCTCCAGGATCTAACAAGGTATTAGCCCATTAAAACTTAGTGGCTGTTAATTGGAGGGCTTTACACTCTACTACCCTTACTGTGGTCTCTCAAAACATGTTATGTTGAACAAACCTCAGGGTTAAATGTATATTTTCCACATAAAACCTGTCAGTTTTTTTTTTTTTTTTTTTTTTTTATTTGGTTGATTTGGCATATTTGCGATCGTGAAGGTGATTGTTATTCTTTCAGTGTACCATTGTCCATCTGTGTCACTATATTCTATACAGATATAAACTGGTGTGCGGTGTGGCTGATGCTCACTGATACACATAGTTGTACTTACAGGTCACGTTCATGTTCAAACCCATTCACACGCGCCCATATTTTATGACCGTATGAGCATTTTCAGCAAGCCGCATATATTTTGATGGCCACCCCTGGAGAAAACTTGAACAAATGATAATTTAATACAATCTCCCATTATTGCTTTTGTGCTGAACATGCTTTTTTTTTTTTGTTTTTTTTACGGCAATAATGAGCCCTTCGAAAATAGTAAGCTGCTGTTACATTTCTAGTGATAAACAGTGATCACACTCAGCCAACCTGCCTCTTGTATTGATTCAAAGAAGTCATGTGTACTGGGTAAGCTGATTTCCAGAAGATGCACAGATGTTGACCGAACATGAAAGTGAAAGCAGTTCTCTGTTGATTTAATTTTAGTTGGAATGCTTTGGGGTCAGTTTTATTTATATTTGCTTCCTGGATAAGCAGAGTGAACAAGGGCCTTATTAAGCTCCTTATTTTGATGCACAGGTTTGTGCATTAGCAGGAATATAGCTCAGCATAAACGGGAAATCAGTCTGCTGTTTATTTACATGAGAACGTGCATCTAAGTAAACTGTGCTCAAACATACCGAATAATACACGTCATATATAGTTTTGGGTGGATTTGTCAAGATTGTCACTTCGCCATGAGCCTGATCTGTTCCAAATAATAATGACCCTGGACACATTCATCTGCACAGTGTTAAAATAATGCAGCCGTATGTGGACCAGACCATCTCTGAATGTGGTCTGAGGAATCTGACCGGTGTTTATCCTCCTGCGTATTCTGTCCATTTACTCAGAGCTCACCACTAGTGATCAGATCACCCAGGATGTGGTTATTGTAGATCATTCATTTATCAGTCACGGGCAGTTGTTTTTTTTTTTTTCTGTTTGTTTCATTTTTTGTTTACACTTTAGCAGCAAAACTAGTGGATGCGTTCATACCAGATTGGGTTTCTCGATTGTGAAGGACCCAAAATAGATCTGATTAGATTTTGGGAAAAGTCAAATTTTTAAAAAATCTTTGTTTTTCCCATTTATTTAAAATGGGTGAAATATCAAATTTCTATAAAAACATCCATTTTGTTTCAATTTACTTAAAACTTGACACATAGGTAATTGTTATACATCACTCATAAAGCTAAGGCATATATGTTTTCCCTTTTTGGGGACATTTTTAACTACATTTTTGCATCATTTACCTAACATTGTGGTACTGTTGTTTTGACAGTGCGCGCGCACACACACACACACACACACACACACACACACACACACACTAGGCGCCATACCTGCAAGCACCACACACACAATACATACACGTCACACATGCACCCATGCCACCTTCCAAAGTCGAATCCATTTCAGGTTTTCTATTTTTACTCATAAACAACCACATACTTTTCTTCAGGTTTACTGTACATCAGACGAGGGTGCACACTCGTAAGTTCTACACACCAACATACACACACACTCATACAAAACAGTACAAATAACAAAAAGCATCCATCAAAAATGTGTAATTTCTAATAAACTCATTCTGAAAAGACAAACTAAAAAAAACACCAAAAGAAATAAATTGTTTTAATAAATGGATGCCATTGAAAAAACTGATTAAACTTGCTGTGGGTTAAAATTTTGATTTCTGGGGGTGAAGGTTAGGGTCTGTGACCTTGAAATAATAAAGTAATAAAAGTAAACAATGTCCAAACAGAAAAAAGTCATGAAAATATACTGAGTATTTATTTTTTCAACTTGAATATTGTCACAACTCAAGAGTGTACAATAAGCTACAATACGTACGAGGGGAGGGGTTTGTTGTGTCTGGCACCACTTGATTATCTATAGTTTTCTTTAACTTTTTATTATTATTTTTTTTACATGTTATATGTGCTGTGTTATAGCCCAAAATAATAACATATCAAAGAAGTAATTGGTTTATGATTTATAAAATGGCTACCGCAGCTTGTAGAAATATACATGATGCTGCTTTTTTCATGAAACCCCCTCCTAAGCACCACCAACCTGGCAAATGGGGAGCGTCTTAAGCCTCTGGGAAAACCGTGATGCGTCTTTCTGTACATTTGCCTGATTTATGATCATCGTCTCACAGTGATTCATATCTGAACTGTATATGAAACGCTGTTTAAAAATATATATAGCAGGATAAATATGCATACTAAGACATTATGCTGCATCTAGTCATCTGTTTATTAACCCATAAAGACCTGAACGTCCGCCGGTGACCAAAACCATCTACAGATCTAAAATGTTTAACATCTTCTGATCCACTAATCCTATCAATATATGTAAATAATTGAGGTGAAATGCAGTTTCTCATCTTTTCAGGGTCATCAGATATGACCCTTTTGGATGTTCAGAGGCTCTGTTGAAGGTGGAAACGTGTCATATTCTGCAATATTGATTCACCAGTAAAACCCACATAGACTGACAAATAACTGGTTGTAGATGCATATTTTTATGTTTAGTTGGGATATAGGATATTTTACTGGGGAAAAAAATAATCTTTTCTTCAGTTTTCTCTTTTTTTGATAATGACCTTTTAAATTTACTTTGAGCAATAATGAAAATCCATGTGATCAGTGAATTAAATGTATTTAATTAAGTTTTCTACAATGATGTAAGAATGTTTAATCGCAATGAAACAAAAAAATGATCTGTTTTGTTTTGTTTCCATACAGGGAAATACCTGATTTACACACAAATGCAAAATGCAGGTGATAATAGTATAATAAATGGTAATAAATCACATGGGACCGAATAAAAAAAATCATTTGGAAGACAGAAATAATTGTGCGTCTCTAAAGGTTAAGTCTGCGCTGTGTCTTACAACTGAGTTTAAATCATTCATTGTGTGTGTGTGTGTGTGTGTGGATACGATTGGGTGTGCGTTACACACGTTTGGCCAGATTATTTAACAGCCTCCTAGCATCAATGTAAAATATGAAGGATGAAATGTGAATAACACGGTGTGCAGACTTGCTTATGAAGCAGTAAATATTCCAGTGCTCATTGAGGTGGATGGCCTCAACGGGCTGCAGCCACATTTAGCAGTATGGCTGTGTTGACATATTGTCTGACAGATGGGTGACACATGCTCTGTGCCAGCCCCATTGTAAGTGCAACTGGGGCTTGGTGACAGAGGCACGGAGCAGGACTCGCTGTGGTAAGCTGGGTGGAAAACCGAATTGTCTCACTGAAAGCTGCTGCAATCTTTCAGTACAATGCACAATTACCACTTCACCTCACTCCCCATGCTTGTGTTACACTCTCTGTCCTTTACTTTACCTCAAGTCTGGCTTAAAATATTAGAGTATTAAGTGTTAAATCTGTTATTTCACTTGATTAGTTCATTCAGGCAGTAAATGACAAACAAATTGTGCTTGGTAGCTATAACAAGGAGTGATTTTGTTAAATTCAATGCCCAATTTTCTGGTTTATTGTACATGCCGAAGAGCGTTTTTGAGTTACGGGTGGTTTTTATGGTGGCTTTTTATGTAGATTCTTATAACAGAAGGTTAAAAAAAAAGTGATGGTAATTGTATGTATTATTTTTTTCACTGTCGGCAAAACACATGACAGAGTTTTTCAGGTTGAAGTGGAAGTTAAAGTAAATACAGATGCACCGTGACTCTTATCTTATGATGTGAAAATACACAATATGCACATTGTAGAAGTGTAAGATGAAAAATAATTACATTTAACCCGTAAGAACCCAGTGCGACATTTGTTGCAGTTACCAAATGATTTTTTTTTCTATATGTAACTACCCTTTAGGTAGTTTATTGTAATATTATCTTCTGTTTGTTCTTTTTTTTTCCTGTGAAAATTTTCCAACATTTAATTTACTAAACGTGATGTTTATAAAAGTGCTGAGTAAAATTGAGGATTATTTCAAAATGGAAAAAAAAACTGAAGAAAAAGTGACTTTTTCAGCTAAATCTATAACTTTTTTTTTGTATATTTTACCTTTTAATCTTGAATCCTTTTTATTTTCTCTTTTTAATTTTCACTTTTATTGCCTCGTTTGTGATGCTTTTATGTCTCATATAAAGCACTTTGAATTGTCCTGTACATGAAATGTGGTATACAAATAAACTTGGCTTGCCTGAATGGACGTAAACTCAGTGTGTCCATCCACGGTCATTGATCCAACTCCATGGGTTTTACTGGTGAATCAATGTTGTAGAAATTGGCAGTGTTTCCACGGTAACTACATAGCCTCTGAACGTCCAAATAGGTCATATGTGATGACCATGAAAAGATGAAAAACTGCATTTTACACCAATTGTTTACATGTATTGATATGATTTATGGATCAACAGGTATTAAACATTTTATGTCAGTACATGGTGGATGTTTGGGTCTTTATGGGTTAAAAATGTTTTAAGCATTGGGCCATTGTGAATGTTTGGATAAAATCAGATCTAGTAAATCGAGTCAGGATTATTATAGTGAAGTTGCAAATCACAGTATTGTCCACAGCAGTCAAAATATGACTTCGTCCCCCTCATGTCACAGCCCTGGTTTGGTGATTGGCTTTATCCAAAACCGCCACGCTGCTCTCATCACAATCCATGTGACATTACTGTGTTTGCACTGACCTAACACATGAAGCAACAATCCACACAGTGTGGGCTTTCTGACTCTTTTGTGTCACTCCTACTCATGCCCTTGTGCAGCATCTCTGCCTGCATTTCATACCGTCAGTAGCTTAAATGGAGCTGTCATTACTCACCACTTGTGATCTGGTTAAGAACAGCAAGTGTTGGTGGCAATGTCGTTGCAAAGAAGTTCCTTAAAGTTTGTGCGGTGGTGACAACAGGACTGAGGATGAATGAGGAAACGGTGTCACTGTCGCTTTCTTTTTTTTGGCCTTCCTTGCCCTGCCATCTGGAGCACAGTGGGAAGCTGACGGTCTTCAACCACATATGTTCTGTGTCATTGCGTGTGGGTGTGTCGGACAATACGCTTGACAATATCCCGCTAAATCTGTCAGCTAAGGACACACGCACCGGCAGCCACATGACTCAAAAACACCCAGCTACCATGGCCGTTCACCTTCTCCCAGACTGAAGTGCGAAGAACCACCACCAGTCCCCTTTGTTAAATCACTGCTTGTTTGTTCATTTTGCTCAGTGTGAATGTGTTTGTGCTTACCCAGCCAATAGTCTGCCGGAGATATGATAGAATGCGCGACTTGTGGCTGTTTACACACACGCTGCTACCCTCTCAAATATTTACCCTCTTCTTTTCCAATCTGTGGATACACCTCCTAGCTGTTTGCTGCTGGGGCTGGATGAGTGGGAGTGATGAAAGGATCAGTTCGGATCAGGTGCTTTCGGAGGAGGAGGTCGTCCTAGGAATATTAGGAAGACACATCCTGGTTGACAGGCGCATAGGATGGATAGAATGTATGGGAAACAGTCACTAAATACTGTTATTTTCATCTGTGTAAAGCTGTAATAAACTGTAAAAAACTGCTCTGAGACCACAGTAAATGTTTTACCAACCACCTAACCACATGACCAGCTATATAGAATGATCAAAATCATGACGCAATAGATGGTTTTGTTTGCTCTAAAGTGCTGAAGGCCCTGTAACCACACCCAATCATAAGAACAGTGCAGTGTCAAGTGTCGAATGTGACAAAGTGTTGAAAATGGAAGCGTCGTCCAGCAGCTGTATTGGACTTCAGCAGGTGTAGATATTGGTTCGTCCGTTACCAGACTTGGGACCAATCCCAATTCACCTCTTAGCCCTCCCCCTTACCCCTACCCATTGGCTCTTGCAGTTAGCAGTACCCCTTGAAACGGAGCTGGAAGGGGTGCGGGTTGAAACATTTCCCTATGAAATGGGACATCCCTTTGCGACTTGTTACTTCATCAGCGGTCATCGATGTGACAACTTTGTTTCCTAAAGTATTCCCCATGCCATCAGCAGATGTAACCGTCTGTGTTCCATGGGCTTGGGTCATATTTTTGCCAGAAAATAAACCACAAAAATGCGATCTTTAACTCAACTGCATTAAATGGTTGATGAAATGATTAAATTGTTTACGAAGAAACTATTTACATTTTTTTTTTTCATCAGACTGCTGCAATTTTTGGCTGTGTTTACCTTCATCTTGCCAATGATTCAAACAGCATTATGGGAAATTTCTCCTACCCTTCCATTCATAGTGTATCCTGAAATGTCTCCGTTTCAAGGGGTCATAACATTCTCCACCTTAGCCCTTCCCCTCCGTCTAATTGAGAATCAGGACAACTCTACCCCTTTATGTGTACGTGCAAAACAGAGGGATAGGGGTAAGAGGGAGGGCCTAAGGCGCATCTCCTAAATTAAGGAAACAAACATTTCCTGACTTTAGCTGATATAAGCTGATATTTCTCACCAATACCACATTAACCATGATAGGAATATGTGTGGGTCATCGGTTACTAATGGTTTTAGAATTGCCTCTTTACATGAATTTCCTGCTTTTTGAGCTTTCTTTTAAATGTATATATAAATAACTTCAGTAATTGTACAGGTCTGAAATATTTTTTGTCAACCAATGTCAAAAATTCCTTGTGCTGAAATGGAAAAATTGGGAAAATGCTGTAGAAGTTTTAGCCACTATAGAACCAGAAAGCACTGAGACTCCATGGAAAAATCTACCTCATTTCTCAGTCTGAGACATTTTTCTGCATTACTTCTCACAGGCAGGTTAACAGTATGTATTAATGACACACACAGCCTTTCAATAGAACCTCACAGAACAAAACATCGGCTGAACAGAACTGCAGGCCATGTGGTTGTAGTGACTTCTGATCAATCAGGTTTCAGGGAGAAGTCATTCTAACTCTAGCTCCAGTGTGTCACGGAGCTATGATTTCATGCCTGTCCAAAAACCCTGAGCATAAAAAGGATGAAAAATAGTTTCCATAACCCTTCAGTTGGTTCCTGCAGACTCAACTGTTAAATAACTGAACTAATAAAATCTAATAATAACAGTTGTTTGCATTTCTCTTTATAGAACAACACTCCATTGTCATGCACATATTTGCTTGTTACTAAAGACCTTATGCGTTGCCAACTTGAATCCTGACTTCAGTGGGTTTATCATTTATCATTTTCACCACACCGTAAGGGTGTTAATCCACTGAAATAAATCATATGGATGACTTGGCTTGTGGCGTTGTCTCCCATCTTTCTGGTCAGACTGAGTCATTGCTTCAGTGCGGCTTTTAGAAAGTAGGGCACAGCTAAGTAAGTGGTGTAAACCGTATATATAAAAAAGATGCTGCTGTACTGTAAACTGAAAAGAAAGGTAGCGCTGTGTCATTTAGTTTTCCAACAGGAAAAGAAAGTATTTCTTTTAATAAAATGACTAGAAGAATTTAGAACATTGTCTATAATTAAAGTTGAGACAGTAATCGTTGTGTGTAGCAGGTGCGGTATTTATAATCATCAGAATAAATGAAAAATGACATACGTGTAAGGTTAGCTGCTTCATTTTGTTGCTCATTCGCAGCCTGAGCAACAAACACCTGATACTTACCTTCATTTTGTCTAAATGTGGATGCTGAAAACATTCTTTGGATGGAACACCACTTGATAGTTATATGTGTGAATAATTAAAAGGGCTGGAAATGCAGAAAATGGTTGAAATACTGTAGTGTGTGATTACTCTTTGCTTAGGTGGAGAAGCAACAAAACACAAAATGCAATGAAGTGACTTTGTTTTGTTCAGACAAAACATGGATTAGAAGTGACAAATATGGCGTATACACAGAACCATGTTTAAAGCAAAAGGGCTGTGCAGAATCTTCCATTTGCCCTGTCTGTTACGTTCTCTGTAACCAGGCTTTCTGTTGTATTTTCCACTGCTAGAGGTTACGCTTGGTGTGGGTGCCCGCTTTTCTGAAAAGTGTAATCAGTTTGTCACTTCATTTGGATTGGAACCTGACTAGTGTGGAGCACAGAGGATCTGCTGTGGCTGCACTGATTCTGTGAAGGTAATGCTCAGTGGGCCTGTGTGTGTGTTGGTGTTCCACGGACAGTCGTGAAATTTCAACTTGAAGCATAGGCGGGAGAGAGGAGTTGAAATGTGGTGTTCTCCTGCACACACACACACACACACACACACAAACACACACAAACACACACAAACTGACAGCGTCATAACAGCGCTGTTCAGCAGTTTTCTCAAGCCTTTTATAAAATCTCTGGGTTCACCTCTGCCAAAGCACTGGCCTAAGCCAAGCCCCTAGCTTGTTGTTCAGCCATGTACATGACACACACACACACACACACACATTTTAGAGCATGTTGGATTTCTCTGTAGGGAAAGCTGGCTGATGTAAACATAAAGTGAGTGACTTTTGAACTAACACAGGTTATTTAAACATCCCCTCTTTACAGCTCCTCTGTTTAACAAACAAACAACACACATTCCACAGCCCACTGTCACACATGCACACTATACTTACACACAACCCCATATGGTTGCTCAGACAGTATTGCAGTGTTACCGTTGGCTCTTAGTGATGCTTTGCTGCCATATGTGTGTGTTTACATAGCACTTGACTAGAAGGTAGTGTATGTTTGCGGAGTCTGATATCTGCAGCTCAGGCTCGTCTCCAGCCATGCCCACTGTGTGATAGTGTTTATACATGATGAACCAACACAAGTAATTGTATCTAAATAGCATCTAGCCATATTGCCATTACTGGCTAAATCTGTCGGCGCTTGAGGCTCAAAGCTCTTGGGAGAGTTTACAGTCTCGAGCAGACTGTGTCATTCAAGGCTCTGACTAATTATACACATTTAAAATCACATTTGCACATTTACAAATTCATTCACAGTCACACTATACTACATTACTGAACACAAATTATATATGAATCAGTAGCATTCATTTAGTTTTTCTGTCTCTTTTTCTCTGTGGTTTAAAGTAATTGAATTAAACATCTTTGTGTCACTGCACAACAAGGTTTTGTTCTGTATAAACCTCTAGATCAGGGGTGTCAAACGAACAGCCCTCAGGCCAAAACTGGCCCCAATGGTCCGATCCTGTCCACAGGATGAATTTGTCAAATGCTAAAATTACACTAAATATATTAACAGTCAAAGGTGTCGAAGTTATTTTAGTCCAGGGGTCAAATACAGGGGTCAGACTAGTAATATATGATAAAACATTTTTTATTACAATATCCTTTAAATAATGACCCCTTCAAATGTTTCTTTTTGTTCTGTGTAAAAAAAAAACAAAAACGTGAAAAGTGAAATAACAAAGTGTTTATATTTATAAAAAAAAATGTAAATAACATGAACAAATCTGAAAATCTGAAATATCTTAATAGGGGTAAGTGCACTTTTACCAATATTCCATCTGTTACTAAATAGGGGAGTAAGAATACATGGGTTTTGGAATATATTGTGATATTTTATTTTGCAGCACTGTATTGATATGGAAAAGTACCGTATGAATATTTTTTAGGTATTTATTAAAATCTAGACATGGCAGACGTTCAGCAGGACCTTAAACTGTACAACATAATTTAAGTTTTATATTTTTGCAACAGAAAATTTTGTGAAATAACATAAGATCCTGTTCTCTTCAAATAAAATGTGTCTATTATTTGTGCATATTTCTATAATTCGTATTTTCCATATTTCTATTTTGCATATTTCTGTAATTCAATTCTTCCAAGAAAAGATCTTTTTAAAAAAGAAATAACACAAAAAAATTGCCTTGTTAGCAATATCATAATATATTGTAATATACTGTATCGTGATCCTAATGTTGTGATTTATATCGTATCACACATTTTAACACACATGTAAATGATAAACAGAGGCATGATATTATTACAATTGCGCCTATTTTCCTTAAGAAATTTCAAGTTGTTCGTGGTTGTTCAGGATATTCACATTTTGTTAAAGGATAGCTCATAGATGTAAACATTTTCATCATATAATTTGACTTTTTTTTAATCTAAAACATAAAGAAAAGCTTGGAGTTGATGTATTTATAGGTTATTGTGTTATTATTTTTCTGGTTCAGCCCATTTGAGATCACATTGGGCCTTGAACTAAAATGTGTTAAAATGTGACACCCCTGCTCTAGATGAGGAGTGAAGGTAAAAACAAAGTAAAGTTAACTAATAAAAACCTAAATAAATATAGACAGAAAATATGCAGAACATAAATACACTAAAATAAGTGAATGAAACAGCACATGCAATGTAATGTTTTAAAAAAAAAAAGTTCCAGTAGCATCAAAACTCTGGAAAACAAAGTCTCTTTTTTTGGTAGAAATTTCTAACTGATCCAACTAACTTGTCAGTGTCATGTTTGAAAGAATTACTAGTGGTGTTTTGACTGTGTGACAACCATCGTCTCAGCCAACAGTTCTCAGGCTGATGACCTGCAGCTCCAGGCATCACTGCCACGCACTGGTCTGATTGGCTGTCGGATCACATCAGGGAGCCGCTTGTCAAAAATTCTCAAGTGTCTGATTGGCTTATGGCAGTGGAGCTGACACCTATCTGTCAGACCAACGCACTGAAGACACTGTTAAATCTGCAGCTGTGATGGACGGACGACAAAATGAAGACAAAACGCAAAATTCATTAACAGTCAAATCCTGGTCTCTTTAAGAGTCTGAGACTAAATGCACATAAAATGAGCTTAATCTGAAAAACGTTTGTGTTTGTCTCACAATAACACATTTCACTGAGCATTTATCACTAAAGTTTGGCAGTGTTTTTTTTTTTTTATTCCATAAAAGAAATATTTGAGTCATTTAACTCAACAAAACAGGCCAATATATCCCAGCAATTTAACTTTATCTTCTGTAGAAGAGAGACAAAAGGACCTTACATTAAAGGAGTGATATATATATATATATTTTTTTTAAAACTTGGAATTATGCATTTTAAAACATTTCCCTGTGCGCTACATAAACTGTAAATGTTCAGCTTGGGTCTGAATTCTTCATTAATTCAACTCCACAGAGCTGTGTTCAACACTTTTTCTGAGTAATGACATGAGAAAGGTCATTCTGAGCGCTGGCCCTTTAAATTGCACATGAGCTACTTCATGCCCCGCCCCTTCCAGGTTGTTGGCTGTGCTGCTCTGTCCTGTTCAACCAACAAATGAACATTTTAAGTAATTAGCTCGAAGTTTGGACATATCTTCAGTTTTTGATGCTGATAAATAATTATGTCATACTTGGAGAAATGTTTCTCTGAAGTCTTGACCTTGTATAAACCCTGTGATGTAACTAGTTATGAAATGTGACAAATTAAGCAGAAATTAAAACAGGTTGTATAAATCCACTAATTTTTTTGCCAAAATGAATATAAAAATAGCTTTGCATCACCTGGAGGGTTCAAATTCAACCTTTATGATCTATTAGGGTCCAAATACACAAATAAATGAATCAAAGGCTAATAAAAGTGGGTTTAAAAAAAGCATCAATTTATCTTAAAAAAAAAAAAAAATCTTGCATTATGCTGTTACAATTATTTTATGTAAAAAAAACATGTAAAATTATACCATAAGTATAATACATGTTATATGCAGTACAATGCACAATGAAAAGAAAAATTGACAGTTAAAAAATTGAGAACATATAATTGTATATCTAAAACATGTAAACTTAAAGGGGTCCTTAATTTATAGTATTGAAGAATGGTTTGCTGATGAAAGGGGTTTAAGTTGAACTGACGAGAAAAAGCCAAAATTTGCTGAACTTCAACCACTTCAATCGACTGAGGCGCTCAGTTTGGACTTTGTTACACTAGAAAGTACAACTGCATTGCCTCCTTTACTTCCAACTGGGCAAAAAATTTGCCACATGCTGTTCTCCGTCTCTGTCTCCATCATTTCCTGTGTGCAGACACATACAATAACAATACAGCAGCAATACAGCTTCCCAAAGGGCCGTTTTCTTCTCTAACCAAAAATGTGTGGCTGGTGTTTTCAGATATATTTCTCTGTGAGGTTTCCTTAAATCTCCGGTTTGTTGTGTTGAAAGAAAAGGACTTTATTGTTGGTAAAGCATTAAAACAACGAAGTAGAGCAGAATCTAATGCAGTAACTAGATTATTTGCAGATGACTACATGACAAAAACAACCTCATTGTAGTTCAGGGGTCACATACAGCCCAATTTGATCTCAAGTGGGCCAAACAATTAAATAATGGCATAATAACCTATAAATATGGACAACTCCAAGTTTTTCCTCTTTGTTTTAATGTAAAAAAGAAACATTAAATTATTAAAATATTTACATTTATAACTATCCTTCACAAAAATGATGCGAGTAACCAGAAAAACAATTTTAACAATGTTATGCCTCAATTTTTCATTTGTACATATGCATTACACACCGTGTTAAAATAAAAGATTTGGTAACAGGCATACTATTATTGAAATTTTAGCATTTGGAACTAAAATAATTTCTACAATATTATGTGTCAGCTTATTATCAACACAACTTACAGATCAGACCGAACCTTATAAATGCACAAAACATTTAATAACAGCCAGAATATTGTTGAAATTGTAGATAATTTTCAGGTTCACACTTATTATTTAAGGCTTACGATGGTATTATTGTACTTAAGATCACATTGGGCTGAATGTGACCCCTGAACTAAAACAAATTCAACCCCTTTTTTCACTGTTAATATTTTCAGTGTAATTTTTGCTCTTTGTAAAATCACGCTGTGGTCCACATTGCAACCTTTAGAGGGCTGGTTTTGGCTCACAGGCTGCATGTTTGTCACCTGTGCTTTATATGGTCGTCCACCGTGAAAGACGCAGCGGTGTAAGCCCTTCAACTGTCCTGACCCCTCGCACTCCTATGCGTTGACCCCGCAGGATGTCAGCCGCTCTCATTCATTCAGTAATAGTGAAGCTTAAGGAGAAGACATTAAGTGCTTGTTGCTTTGAGCATGTAATTATGAGTGTGTATGTTTTCAGCCTGTTTGTGTAAGCCATACATGACCTCCTAGTTTAAGAGTGTATGTGTGACCCCATGGTGTGTACGCATATGTAGGCTAATCTTAGCTTTAGCACTTGCTTCAGCCAACGGTGAGGATTAAGAGACATAAGACGAATGCAACTGGACGACGCTTTGTAGTAAGAGAAAACACAGATCATGATGTTGACACCAATCAAATGGAAAACCTGAAGTGGTGAATGAAAGTTAAATAAATAATTAAATAATAATTAATATTAATAATAATATATAATAATAATTAATAATTTTCAATAAATCTGCACTCACATCAATAAAAGGCAAATATCCATATTATCCACTAACCTTAAATGTCTATAAATAAACAGATACACGCAGGTAAATGATAAACAACACCACTGTCCCTGTGTTTTAAAAAAAAGAAAAAAACAGGAGCACTTAGCAAGTCCCACCTCTTATATGCAGATATGTATGTTTAATGACACTTTGGAAACCACAGTACCATCCATAAAAGCATGAAAATGAACTCTAAGTGGGAGAGGTCCATGTTAATGTTTAACCATATATTCCCAAACGGCACTGAGGACAAGAAACAAAGCAACTGATAGGTGTAGAGAGACGAAGGGCGACGTGTAGGAGACAAAGCGAAAGTGACAGGAAACATTCACACTTACCAGGCAACAATAACTCAGCATATAGTTGTTATTCCATACCATCTGATTGCATTTATTAAGCAAATCATCACGGTGATTGGTGTAAGAGAACTGGACCCTTTCTTTCCACCTGGGCCAATAGATACATTTCATTCCTGTGCTTTTTTTGTCGCCTTCTATTATATAATATACGTCATAGCACCACGGCATTGCACTGCAAAAAAAAAAAAAAGGGTGTCTAAAAACAAAATAAAAGCACTAAACCTGAGGAAAAAGATACTTAAAACAAATAAAGTGCAAAGCTGAAAACTTAAAATAAACACATTAAAACACTATTATTCTTGCATGATTATGCATTAATAGAGTTATAGTAATAAAGATTGTGTCCAATTTATACAGTTAAATCCTCCACCCTCAAACTACCTTAAATATTTACACATTTGACCTTTAAGCTATTAGAAGCACTAAATGAACAGGAACAGACAAATGACCAATTTCAGTTATATACATGAGTAATTAGTTTATTATGATCACGACCACGCTAATGAATAATGAAATTAAATAGATGTATGGGCTGGTCATCCATGCATAAAGTCCATTTTTCGGTAAAATAAAAAAAAAAAAAGGAAATTTGTGCTTATCTGTGCGGACAGGAAAAACAGAGACGACGCAACAGTCCATTTTTGGTGCTTTCATGTGGACAGACTTTATTTTTTTTAAAAGGAGGAAGAAAATATCCATTTTAGTGTGAACAGGACATAAATACACTTAATATTTTTAGAACGACTAAAATAGACTGTAGTGAATCATCATAAATGCACAGTTCCACAAAAATCGTTACTTCATACTTTTTTAAAAATCCCCCTTTCCATCGATAAAACTAAACCGACCGTTCTACTTGAAGTCAATGTTAACGTTGTGTAAATGTTAGCCAGCAGTCATCCTGGCTGTAAGACTTAAGTCTGTATAAGCTGCGATACTGAGGTTTCCTGCAGTGTGGTAGATTGGGAAGGTGCTCTAAAAAGATATATGGAGCACAGCAGGGATGATCATCAAGAGACTAAATCTTGCCTTGTGGTTTCATCCTCTGTGCATGCTGAGCGTTCAGCATATCATCTTGTCATTAGTGCTGTGCCCCCTGACCCCACCATAGCTACGGTGGGGGAGTGGATTCATGGCCAGAAGGCAGACACTGAAAGGGGAACGGCGGTAGACAAGGTAAAGGTCGAAGCTTTTCTTCTCACTCTGAGGTCCTGCTGCGATGGTCAAGTGCTCCGGTCTGTTTCCAGCGTTGAGGGACGCCATGCATATGGGGGCTGTAACCACAATGCACTTAGGATCTGAGATGGCCTTTACAAGCACGCAGGAGCATATTGTGGTGAAGAGAAAGGCTTTCTTCACAGTATTGAGTTCCTTTCCTCTGACCCACTCTCTCTCACACACAGTTTCTCACAGACAATTGACTGTGTAGCATAGATTCAGTGTATTCTGCGGAGCGCTGATTGGAGCCGGAGCTCCAGAGAAGCATCTGTGGCATGTAGATCAATGCAGCTTCGCACAAGAAATCAGATATAGGCTTCTGCTATGTGGCTCTGCCTTTGACTCTGAGATGGAGATCAGAGGTAGGAAGGGAACGCACCGAGTACTCCTGTAAGGTTAGGCTGTGTGTCAGGACGCACCTCCACCACCGCCGACGGTGTAAGAATAGCACGACAAGTGAGCAAGACTGTGTACAAGGTGGAAAGTAGTGTTTTACAGCAGACCCGGCGAAGATCGTAAGCAAGACCTGTCAGGTTGTCTTTTTTTTTTTTCTGTAATGGAGCCATGTGTGCGCACAGATGAGACACCAAGAGCTGACCGCTGCTGCCCTTGAAGCAGGAAACTGAAAAGAAAAATGGGCGACGAGCATTTGCAGAAAGAAAGAGATACTTTTACCCTAGATGCCATTTTTTTCCCTTTCTTCAAGGTTAACCTGCGTTTCCTGTCGGTCACAGAGTAGAACACATTCAGTTCTTTGAATTACACTCTCTCTGTTCGTCACTATTTATTTCTCTCTCTTTCTCTCTTGTGTCTTTGTTCAGCCTTTAGGCCACTAAACTTCTTCTTTCTAGTAGAAAAGAACAGAGTAGTGATTGAGTTCCTTTGAAGTCTGTCTGAGAACTTGGCAGAAAATGGCAGACTGGCAGGGCTGCTGAGTACTGGAGAACTTGCACAACTGGCAGAAAGCTGGACCGAGAAAAAGCTGATGCTGTTCTGCGTGTAATGATAATAGGAGGACTCAGGCTGGTATTGAAAATCTAGCCCAAGCATTTCATTTTCATGATGAATGGCCCAGCGTTGTGTTTGTACTCTTAAGGCATGCGTTAGTCACTCAGGGTCTTGTCTTTCATACTGATTAGTACGGTGCGACTGTTCTCTTAGTCAGAATGTAGTTTATGTGAATGCGTTGTACAGTAATTCAGACATGTGTAAACGTTGTAGATTTCTGTTCTGCAGTTGTGGATGTATTTCAAACCAATTAAAGTCATCACATGTAGCCTGGAAAGTAACAAATTCTAACATACTGGAATGCACCTAATTGACAGTTTCACTGCAAGTTTTTTGCACTAGTGAGTACTGGGCTGTAAAATGTCCAGCTGAGAACCTTTAGTCTTGCTACTTTGTTCCTGTTCACATTATTCAGGGACTGACCAACTATGGACAAATAAGAAGGCAGAGATTCCAAAATGCATACTGTTAAATAACTGTTTTTTATGGGTTTTGCAACAATGTCACTGATCTTTAAAACACATTTTCTGAAAACGTTCTTGATTTACTGAGACGTAAAAGTACTGTATTATGGGAGGAAAGAGCTAATTACTTTGTTGATATCACCTGACTTCCTCTCTTCATTAAAAATGGCAGAAATGAACTACCATGTAAAGATTTGGAGCAAACTCATTAATCAGTAACTCTGGAAGCGGAACATGAAACTGGCTGCAAAAACCGTAGATCGGGCCAAATTTGTTCTTTTTGTTTTTCGCTATTATCTATTATCTATCTTCAGCACTGATGATTCCAGTTGAAAACCCTAATATTATGTATTGGCTATTCGCAGCATATATATAAACATTTGTTAAATTGGACAAA
This sequence comes from Maxillicosta whitleyi, assembly GCA_029822895.1. Taxonomy (NCBI): domain Eukaryota; kingdom Metazoa; phylum Chordata; class Actinopteri; order Perciformes; family Neosebastidae; genus Maxillicosta; species Maxillicosta whitleyi. The sequence continues at coordinate 13,870,238 of JAPSES010000019.1, read as the reverse complement.
CTAATTAATCAGGTTGGTATTCTTCTAAAATATGAACGCGTTACTGATTTCTTTTGTTTTGGTAAATGATTCTAAAGCTCAGTCGATTGGAAAATTGTCACCCATGTTTCATCATTGGCATCTGTCGTATGTGACCTTTTGAAATCCACAAAAGCCTTTAAGTGTCAGAAAATGAGATACAATTACGCAATCCATCTGCTCATTATTATTTAAGCATTCACTTGGACTGACACGTGCATGAATAATGGTGACTAATTTAGTTTATGCGACTGGAGAGGTTTAGACAATAAGTGTACGTATAGATGTGTGTTCGTGTGTGTGTGTTGCAGTGCATTCACTCATGCAGAGTTTGAGTGACAGTTGATGGTTGACAGCTTGCAGGGTTTTTCCTGCATAGAAAATTACAAGGCGCCGGCCTCCATCAAATTTCCTGTTGCCTCCAGGTCTCGACAAATCTCTAATGCGCACTTTCGTTTACAAGACTATTTTGTAACAAGCTGTGCACACTGTGTGTTTCTGTCATACATGTAGTGCAGTACTGATGTGCTGGTGGAATGTCTACATGAACACCACACTGGAAAACTTTGTTACCGTCCCAAAGTCTTCAGGGGCTCGTTAGCTAACCAGGCTGCTACCATTAAATGCTACATGATCTCAACCAGTTGGTTCCTAATGCATCATAACGTCTGTCTATACTTACAAGGGTTATAAGATGGTAACAATGAGGCTGTGTGGTCTGAATGGGAGGGTGTGTTATTGATTCACTCATGTGTCGACTGGAACTTCATCGTCTGTTTACACACTTTACAATAAGACTAAACTTAAACTTACTAATGGCATTTAATGAAATATCACATTGAAATACCTTGAATTAAGAGATTGTGCAAAACCCTACCGTGCACTGCCACTGACAACAGGATTTCCACCAGGATCGGATAAAGGACACAAACATTTTTTTGGATTGTTTAGTTGAGAAATGCATGAATCTGCCACTTCCAAACTGTTTTCTATTCATATCTACGCATAAATACTTTGAAGTTGAAACATCCATATGCCACTTTGGAAGAGTATTTTTAGCATCTGACTTCAGTAACATTTTAAGTTCCCCTTTCTCACTTTTTTTTTTTTAATTTTACCTCAAAGAAATGTTACTTAAGTGGTGTCTACACTCATTCCTATTAGGTGATTTAACACACTGATCTTTTTTGTCAAGATTTATGAAACATGTCTTATGTGATTACATTAATTTTGCCACATTTTCCCTAGTTTTCCTCACCTGAAAGTGCCTGTATGATAAGATAATAAAGGCATTGATTACCATAATATATGTGATTTTCTTTTAGAATTATTAAAACCCTAAAAATACCTTAAGGCGGTTGATGATGTGGTACACAATCACAATCTCCACCTCATTTTGAGCCAAGAAAACCCCCGTCCTGTGTCAGTTTGCATGTGTGTTTGTTTTCATTGGTATATGAGTCTTTATATGTGCATATCTTGTCAAACCCTCCAAACCGTTTCTGACTTCTAGGCATTAACAAAAGGCTTTGCATCAGCTAAGCCCTGCACAGTGGAGAGATACAAAGACAACCTTTAAACACAACAGAAGAGTGAGTGCCACTAACATAAAACAGAAGGGGGTAAATTAAAATAGATAAAAGAAAGGGCTTTACAGAAAACACTCCATGTGCAGAGCAGTAGGGAAGGCTGTCTGTCAGAGGACCAACTAAAATGTGTCTTTACTTTCTCCAATATGTCTCAATCTGAGTTTTAACCTGTATTTCCTTTAGTTTTCAGTTCTCCTATTTTTGTCCTTGGCTGATATTAAACACAAATCCTGATTGTTCAGTAATATCTGTCTTTTTTGTCATTTTTCTGCTCCATCTTTCTTCCTGTGTTTATCACACAGCATCCCTTCTCTTCTTCTCCTCTTCCGCTCCCTCTCTCCCTTTGCCCATCCCCTCAGTTACATAACCTTATTGCATTGTCAATGCGAGAAATGGAACCATCCTTTTTGTAATACATGTAAGGAGTAGTTTTGAATATGGAACAAGAGACATGAAATTGCATGAAACACAGCAAAGGATTATGTTAAAATACGACATGACAGTGCTATGGGTGAGGTTTTGTTGGGTTTGAGGCTCATTTTTATTCGTCTTATCTGTCTCTAACATTGTCATGCATCACTGCCTTCATACTTCCATGCATCCTGTATGTTGGAATGAGCATTCTTCAATTAATCCACCAGAAGGCATCACTCTTAATTAACAGTGTGAGTGAAGTTTTTTGAGAAGAAGACAACGACTGTCAATAATTACAAACATGGCGATGACAGATTAGGTTTTACTAATATGGATACTAATATGGATATTGAGAAGGGTAGTTGTCGTGAATATGTCAGTAGTTTTTCACTAACTCACACAGTCGCTCTTTGAAAAGCATAAATGAGCCCTTAGACCTAAAAACTACTTGGTTGTGGTAGGAAAAGATGTTGGTCAGGGGTAAAATAAGAACGTTATATGATAGTTATCCTCATGGTTACAAAAATAAACACAGTCTGACTTAAAAATAACTTCAACTTGTGGTTTGAAACATGAATCTGCTTTGAAAAGGTTTGTTATTCACCTGCTCTATGCCAACGTCCTCCCACCAGCTAAAATTAATTAAATCCAGGTTTAGCACTAATCAGAGTTCGTCAAAACAGTAGATTTAGGTTTAAGATGAACAAATCCACATTTAAAATCAATCGGAAAGTAATCCGTTAAAAGATACAAGTGCATCAGTATTTAAACTGAAACTAATGATGTTTATTAAGAATTGAGACATGTGTTTATACAAAATGAGTTAAATTGCTTGTCAACTAGCTAAACATTTGCTAATTATGTTACTCATAATGTCCCTGCATAAAAGCTGCAATTTCTCATCTTTTGAGAAAAACTCACATGTCGAATTAATGGACCGATATGGCCGTAGAATATTAAACAGTGTAGTGGGATATTCTAGCAGAATTACCAGACTGACCTTGCTGTTCTTATCACATGTCATGTCATAACATGAGGACATGGAGTCATCACTGTAGGCTCAACTGGAACATGAAAAAGGCTGTAAACTTTCTGGGAGTGAAAATTAAATGTGAATATCATGTGTGTGGATGTTGAACCATTGGTGCTTGTCTTATTTTATGTGGGTCTAAAGTTTGTGGGTGTATTTTGCCACCATTTGTTCTAATTCCGTCCTTTCTTGTCTTCTTGTTGCACTTTCGGGCAGCACAGAGAATTAAAGGTTCAGGACTCCGGCGAGCTTAGAACAGTGATTACTGACCAGTGAAATGATCCTCATGGCCCAATGAATCATGCACACACACACACACACACACACATAGAAATCTCTGGCACCGCAGCGGAAGTTTGGGAGCAGGGTTACGTAAGGAGACTTACAACTGAAGTGTGTGTGAAATTTGAGGAGACAGGGAGGAAACCTCCTGCCCCCGACTCATCTGAACATTAAAAGCCAGAACTGCGAGGCATTGTGAGTTGTGTGTGGGCGGAGGAGGATTAATTGTACATGTGAGCTCATTTACATGTCTCTGTGTTCATATCAACATTCAGTTATGTGTGAGTGTGTTTGCATGTGCATGTGTGCGTTTTGCGTGCCAAATCTCTGCTCAGTGGGCTCATTAACTTTTATAGACTGCAGCCTGAGCAAGGAGGAAATGGCTGAGCCAATATGCTGACCACTGTGCAGATTCACTTCACAGAGGACATAAAGTACACACACACCCACACACACCATTTTCTCGTTTGCGCTCTCCCCTGTCTGTCTCGATCTAGGACATGATTAATTGCTCTGAGAAACAAGATTGGACTCTTCATCAGTGAAAAGACAAATTCATGGTTCTTTTGTTGGTACGAATCCAGCAGCTTTTCTGTTGCACTTACCTCACCCTTTCATCATTTAAATGCACTGCAGTGTTAATCAAAAGTTCGATTGATTGAATTGATTTCTCGGTGCCGAAGCCCTGCAGTGTGAGCTATGGTTTCGAGTTTAGTTTAGTACAGAAAGGATGCCAGGGATGTAGTGTCAGAGTTTCCACTCCTTATTTCGGGGGATCATGATAGTTTGTGGGTAGCTGAGTGTATCCGAGCAGCAGAGGCCAATGGCTGCGGTTGGATTCCCAGTAGAGGAGCTACCGGCTTTTGGGAGGTCTGGCTCGGTGTAATAACCCTTTAGAAATGAATATTTCTGTACTGTGTATGAGTCTGTGGCACTAACCGCTGTTTTGTGGTGCTTTGAAAATAGACCGTCTAACACAGGACACAGTATCCAGCACTGTCCTAAATCTGAACCCTCAATGTGAGCTTTTCCTGCTTTACTCATGATTTCATGCAGCCGTAACCACACGACTAATTTTGAAACGGCACTCTTGCTCTCTTGAATTGAGATGTAGCATGGCTGGAGTAGGATTATAGTTTTTGCATCTAAACAAAGGGATGATGTGATACCATTTTTATGTTGGTCTGGGATTTGGAAATGTCCTACTCACAGCACTTCTTGTTTAGATTGGATTCACATTTAGTTACAATCAAGTCCAGTTAATTCTGATATGAGCTGTTAACTTTATTCCCACCTGTTCATTATGAAGATCACCAATAAATATTGTTTAAATAATATGAATTGCACTGTCTATACTTTAAAGGTTTGATGTGTAATATCAAGTCAAATCTCAAGGGGAAGTGACAGATTTCACGGCTCTGCCCTCGCCTCACCCTCCCCTACAGTGGCCACTTTAGTGCAATAGGCCTTTTTTTTCCCGAGACGGTGATTATTTTTTCTGTTATTGTTTTTTCTAGGTAATAGGACATTCATGGCGGGTGACAGAAAAGCACCTTAATGCAGGATACATCCTGCCATAAAACTGAAAAAAAAAATAAAAAATGGAGAAGTCTCTTAGGAGCTAACATGGCAGCACAAAACAGTGAACTATGGACCTGTTCCCTTTGTAGAAACGGCTCATTCTTAGTTAAATATGGACCACTAGTTTCTTATTTTAAGGTGATACACTAATGAAAGGCTTTTTGTATTACAGATTGTGTTATTTTAAAATTACAATTAATTTCCTTGGTTGCTAATAATGATCCATATTCACCCTGAAAAAAATATCCAACCAGTTGACCCCTAAACTGGAACACAGTGATTTGAATTGTGATAATAGTTTCATAGCCCCCTTGAGTTGTTTATTGTTGGCATACTTTATTATATTCCTCATCTTTGTTTCTGATGCAGAACTAGTCTGCACTGGGAATCAAGCCTGAGAGCTCCCAAATTAGAGCCAAATGAAAAACGCAAAGCAGATAATCAGGCCTTCTGTGTATAATTTCACAGCACTTTATTAATAATAAAAAAAAAAATGAACATTGCATCAACACAGCTGATTAAATAGATGATCACTCGCTTTCTTCTATTTGTTTTTTAGTGATATGTCTTTAAAACCCTATTATAGATCATTTATAAGTTTATCAGCCATTTAATCTTTTACTGCTATTAAGGGTGAGACCAAATTTCCTACAATATTTCTCTTATTCTAATTAAAATATTTCCTCTGCAACTAATAGTAGATAATATTCAAAATTATGGATGATCAGAACGGATGTTTTCATTATTATTTCTAATCTGCTGGTTGGAAAAACTATGAAAAGTTTCAGTCTATGGTCCTTCTGTATAAAAAATAGTAGTAAAATCAGTATTCTCACTTTTTTTATATAGGTAAGCTGGGCGTTAAAATGATGATGATATGATAAAAATAACTTTTCCTCAATAGAAATATGAGACATTCTCATTACAAATTTGCTAGAATTAATTTGTCCATGTTTTAACAGACATAACAACAGCCAATCATATTTAAGTAGCGTCGCACTGAACCAATCACACTAGAGTCATGTCAAGTTAGGTTGACCCACACAGCACAGGTGTAAGAGCAGCTGCAGCACATGTGCTAATGTTTGGGCTACAGCTGGAGGTAATGAGTGTTCTGTCAGGAGAAAATGTAACAGAACTCAGGCCACCAGGTTGCTGAAAAGTAGGGTGCAAATCGTTCTGGTTCTGGTGTAGAACAGAGGCATAGAACCCAGGAGTTGGATGGTCAAAGCATGTTAAGTTTCATTTTTGGTTTACCGTAGTTACAGTAAGTTATGGCAGTTATTAAATGCACCCCAACCTATATACCCTCGGTATTGTTTGGTGAAGATGGTCTATTTTGTTTGTGTTCTCTTTTAAAATGTAAAAGCTTTTACCTGCTGGTCAGACTTTTAGTTTAGTTTTAAATATACGGACCTGTTCTATTTATCTGAAGCAATAATGTTCTTCTGCACATTTGTCATGTTCAACCTCTGACAGAAAATAAATCAGATTTAACTCAAAAATAACCTTCCGATGTCTTCACTACTAACTTATGAGTAATGGAAAAAAAATTTTTTTTCCATATCACCCAGCCCTAATAGCTATATAACTGTGAGTTTGTTCTTCCAAGGCATTTTAATTCATTATTAAGAAGAAGAAGGCATGTTGTGTGTTTTCAGAAGTCTGTGTGTAGCGGCAGGCGCCAACTCTAAACATGTTGTTTTCTCCTGGGGGAGAGTGCCCTTAAATGCTTTCTTAATGGGCCCCCTCTGATCTAGCAATGGCCCTGCAGCTTATCAATGATTTAGCAGAGGGATGATGGCGTGGACCTAATGGCTCATCCACTCCATTAATGTTGCAACACATTACAGATATACACATACACCGCAGGATCATGACATCAGGCTGCAGCTGGGTCCTCTATTATCTGGGGACATCAAGCTGTATCTGTGTTATTTAATTCCATGTAAACCGTGCCGTCGAGGAAAAAATAATCCAGAATACCTGCAATGATTCAACTACCCCTGAGTATTATAATCTTGTACGTATTTGACTTTAAGAACGATCTTTTCATCATCCTTATATAACGCCCAATTCAGACCAAGGATTCACAATGAGAAGAGCTGAAAAACCTGTCAATTTCTACCAATGCGCCTAGGCATGCTGATGTACTGTTTCCATAGCAAAGACTCCCTTTCCTTCTGTTCTGTCTGGAGGTTATTCAGGCTTTTCGTGAGCTGGATATAATTTGTGGGGTCTTTAAATATGAATGAGGATCATGATTAGTGAGTTACAGCTACAGTTACATTTCTTGTGTTGATGCAAACATTAAATAACATTCATTCATTTATTCATTCATCTTCTGAACCCACTTTATCCTCACTAGGGTCACGGGGGGTCGCTTGGAGCCTTTCTCAGCTACTTAAGGGTGAAGGCGGGGTACACCCTGGACATGTTGCCAGTTCATCGCAGGGCTGAACATATAGATACAAACAATCAATCTCACATTCACACCTATGGACTATTTAGATTAGCCTATCAGTGCATGTCTGGGGATGCATGAAATAACAGGATTAAGAATTTGTTCTGTGCACTCCTGTAGTTGTTCCGTCCACATAACCACATGGACAAAGCAAACACCAACTATTGTGACAGAATTTCAGCAAGGGAGGGGCTAATGATGACACAGATGATGGGTGAGCTACTGCACATGCTACTGAGAAAAAAAAACAACTTACCATACAGTTGTGAAAATTATTACTACACCACTAAAAGTAAACAAAAACAATGGTTATGCAATCAAGTACTAACTCCTGTGTGTATCATGTGACTAAAACAGACAGAAAAGAAAACATGGAATGTCTAAAAGCACTGTTTTTGTCAGTACAATGATAGATATTGATGTAAGAACTGAAGGGATTTTGTTTTTTATCAAGAAAACATGGAAAATGGATAGATATCAGCTCAGAAATTAAACTCTTATGAGCTATTTTTGTTATTATTATTATATTTGTCCAAAGAAATCTACCTTTAGTTGTACCAGGCATTAAAATGAACAAGAAATTGAAGAAAACAAGGGGTGGTCTAACAATGTTTTCCTCACCTGTAGAGGCTAATAATTAACCACTGGCCTGATAGAGCTGAAATGAAACCACTGCAACCTTTACAACAACATCATCTTTTGTTTTGCCACAAATTTTAGGTCTGTCACATCACACAGTTGCATTGGATTGTTGTTTTGACATATTTTTTCAGGGTTTGCAAATTCTAAGGAACAAAAGCAGAAAGCTATGTAACATTCCCTTTGGGTCAGCATTTCTTCTCCGATTTCACTTTCTTTCTCCGTCTTGACGCGTTCACTTCAGAAATTTATCATTGCTGCTTTCAACGTACAGTAAAAGAAAGACATTTATCACTGAACTGATTGAGTGTTTACTCAAACAAGCCAGTTAATCTGGAGAGTGCCTCCCCTCTCTCTGCAGATAGTCCTGAAACAGCATCCGGCAGCAAATCTAACACTTGGCTCCAGACCCAAAACACTCACAGGATTGGACAGGGGGATTTTCTTTCCACTGGCATTTTCTGCTTCACTCTGACGCTCTCCCTCCCACATCCACTTCATTTCTTCTCCAATCATTTGTTGCTTTGTCATGCTCTTGCTTTTCTGCCCCGCTAATAATTATCTTACCTATTAATTATCATAATTTCCTTGGACTCCATTAAGAAGTTGTACCCTTCATCTGGGCTTATTCCTGTGCATGGTGATGTGCTTTTAAAATCCGTGTAGCGTCGTCTTTATTTGCTTCAGGCCTCACCGTTTACATAAGACTCGCAGCTTAAACTCGCATTAAGTTTACAGTCATTATAACTACATTTCTTTGAGTTCTTTGGGAAATCTTTGCAATACTGTCCAAGTTCAGGGTGAAAGCTGGGGACAAAGTGCAGAGATGGAGGTGAGGTCTCCTTCTACTTACCCATTTAGTAACTTACTGCTTAATTTTTCATCCATAGCATCGTGGGAGGTGACAGGATAGACCCTCGGCTGTCACGGTTAATTCTCTCCCCTGACCTCAATGGAAAATGCCCTGAATACATTCGAGCAACCTTTATTTGTTTCTCATTTTTGACATCACTGCCCATCATTCTAAAGCAGTGGTTCTCAAAGTGCGGCCCGGGGGCCAATGGCGGCCCTCTGAAACATTTCTGGCGGTCCTCAGTAACCAAGAAATAAATTAATGGGCTGATGAACTTACACCTGTAAATGACACTAAACAACTTAATATCTTTG
>JAPSES010000019.1:13836773-13860954 GCA_029822895.1 Maxillicosta whitleyi | reverse complement strand
AATATTGCGGGGTGTTAGTCACAATATGTGGGGGAACTGTGCTGCTTGGCGGAGGTTTGCGCTCTCTGAGTGCTTTTCTAGTTCATAGTTTGACTTATTGTTTGTTGAGTATTAACTGTCATCCTTGTAAATACAAACTGCACTGACCAAGGAAAATAAAATTCTCCCGTAATCTGAATCTGGCTTTTCTGCCTCCGTCCTTAATAATATACATTATACAGAATAAATGTGTCTAAAATCCATGTGTATTTGCAACATAGTTTAACAAACTATTACATCATCAAAAACTAATTAATTTTAGCAAAAAAAAAAAAAAAAGGTCTGTTAATGTTAAAATGGGGGTCACAAACCAAAAAAGGTCGGGGACCACTGTCATGTTGCCTTATTCACACAACATTATTATTTGTTTGTCGATCGTATTAGTTAAGATTATTATGAATTATCAACCATGTGGATTATTGGATTTCCTTTCAGAAGAAGATAAAGAGACTTCTATAATTTTTTATTTTTTTTTTTTAATAATAATATGGATATTTATGCTTGGGTGGCACTATATGTGTGTGTCAGCAGAAGTTCAGTTGTATTGTCCTTTACTTCATGCTGTGCTCATTCTTCCATTACCTGTGCAGATGGTAGGTTCCATGTAGGTGAAAGTGTGAGAGCATAAAGATTAGTGATTAAAGTGAAAGAAGGTGCAACCTGCTGTGAGGCTGATGTCAGTGGGTTTTTCTGAATGTCCCTGGGTGTGCTTTTTTTTTATTAATTAATTTTATATTAGAGTTTTATATTGTATATATGTATATTAAAGTAATAAAACACCACTTTTGTGTTCTCACTCATAAAATAGAATAGAATAGAACTGAATAGAATAGAATATCTGCTTCATTCAACAACAGTGACCTTTAACCCCCGTATCTGACGTCTTAGCGTAACACCGACATATTATTAGTGAAGATCAATGTGAAAAATAATAATTATAACTTTCACAACATTTATGACTTGATGCCATCTGTGAATTTTTGTCCGATTTTGGAGAAAACTATTAACCATCCTAGTGTAATACCATCCATGTCAGTGAACTGTTCAGCCACACATTACTGGTCACTTTTCCATTAGGCTTATGCCCAAAACTTAACTGATATTTACTAAATGTTGAAAGAAGAGAAGTGCGTAATATAGTTTTTTTCCATTAAATCAGAAATGCAATGATATGTTTATTTATTATCATGACATGACATGAGAAATCATTCCATAAAAATGGTCATAAATGTAAATATGGTGTTGATTTACAGATATATTCATTGTTATTATTATTATATATTACCCCTTTATCACATACTAAATTAAAAATAATTCAGTTTCCTGGTGTGTTCACACCATGTTTCTTTTAAAACACGTATTTTTCTCTTGTAACATTCGTCCACATTAGGATTTTTTTATTCACATTTGCCAATAAGGTCTTTCCATTGCAGTTTTTAGTAAAACACTAGTTTTTCCATTGGTTAATTTTTACGCTCAAGTTATAATTGCAATATTTGAGGTTCAGTGGGCAATCATCTACTGACAGATATTGTCTAGTTACCTGCAATTTTTCCAAACTATGACAACATTCTTGGTGCCACAAGGACTCATTTTGTAATTTGTAGCACGAAACCGTTAATTCCACTTTAAGATTCTTTGTTATCATGAATACACGAGTCTGTCAGTAATTATTTTAATGTGTTGTTTTTCTATTTCACATAATGACAGACATTTATTCGTAGCTAACCCTAACCCTACATCACTGTATGTTACGCTGAAGACTCAGTAGTATATGTGGTATGGGGTCTCAGCTGAATCCTCTTATATTCTTAGGGGGGGTATTAAAAAAAAAAAAAACAAGCTGACCACTACGAACATTCCATTAAAATGCCGTTTCCAATCGAAACACTTATTTAATGTAAAAAATAAAAAAAAAGCCTAAACTTTCACTGTCCTGGGTTTCAGCAGGTTAAACTGTAACATTGTGCCAACCCAACATCAAGGTATTTGCATGAAAACAACCAGGTTTAGTGTCGTTTGTTTTCCATTTTTCCTGATAATATCACAAAGGCAGCAGGAGATATCTAATGTTTTTCCTGTAACAAGAAGAAAGAAGAAATGATGAATACTGGAATACACTTTTACTTTACTGGCTTTAAAATATATTTGATTGGGTTTAATTGTTTACAATGAGTGTGTATCAACCATCAAACACCTAAGCATCCACTGGCGACCAAATCTACTGATCTTTAATAACTATTGAACCAATAATTCTATCAATACATGTAAATAATTGAGGTAAAATGCATTTTCTGAGCTTTTCATCATGGTCAGATATGACCCATTTGGACGTTCAGAGGATTTTTACAGTGAACATGGAAACACCATCGTCTTCTGTAATATTGATTTCGTGTTCAGTCAGTGATATATTTTGCTGAAAAAGCCAGTTTTTCTTCAGTTTTCTCTGTTTTGATATATGAAGCTTTGAATTCCATGTGCGTTTTAATGAACATCTACACGATCAGTAAAGGAAATGCAGGGAAAAATCTGAAAAATGCAAAACATAAAGGATAATATTATAGTAAATGACTTCGGAAAAGTTAGATGCAAAGTAAAAATGCATTTAGAAGCCGCCCTAAAAATAGTTCTCAGTGAATAAGGGTTAACATTGATCATCACATTGCACAATATTTCATCACCATCGTCATCATCATCATGACACACATGACATTGCACGCTGCGTGGTTATGAAATACACAACAGCCTCTTGCAGAAGGAAATTTTGCATGAGTGTCATTTTCTTATTAATTAAGAATAGAGTTCTGTCTGATGTAACGTACATGTGAGCCATCAGTCACAGTCTGTCATTTGCCAGTTTATCAAACAACCAAATTGGAAGGAACTGGGGGGGAAAAAAACCTATAACAATGGATTTTTAAGCAACATCACCAGAAATGTTGGAACCAGTTGTACAGCATTAAAGATGAAACACTTCACACTCAACAAAGTCTTCAGAGTAAAGTATTTCTTTTTCAGCCTTTATTTTTATTTCTCGTACAGATGCTTTTTTTTTCCTGCAAAATAATCCCAATCATTCTAAAACTATTTCTAAAGAAAACAGTTATTGATCATCTGGTGAAAATATGTGTGTTTTTAAAGTTGAAATATAAAGAACAGGATAAAATAACAGTGCAATATAAATATTTTTTTACAATATTGTGAAACTTTAACGTCCATTTCACTCGTGTCTCGTCTATTAAACTCCAGTAAAACAAAAGAACACTAAAGGGCTCTTATTTTGTTAAACCCACTTTTATTAGTCTTTGGTTCATTTATTTGTGTATTTGGACCCTAATAGTTCATAAAGTTTCAATCTGAACCCTCCAGTTGCTGCAAAGTTATCTTTATATTCATTCTGGCAAAAATCTAGTGGATTTCTACAACCTCTTTTTAATTCCTGCTTAATTTGTTCTGTCTGTCTGTCTGTGGGTGCTTCTATGAAACTAGAGCCAGGACAGACGGGCTAAAAACTCAAACCAGATGTAGACTCATGATATGAAGCCAGTTTGGAAGCACTTTAAATATCTACTGAGAGAAAAGAAAGACTGTATCAGATAAAACACATTTTTACATGGTTTTATATGAAATTTAATACAAAAATCTGTATGTAACACGGTCAAAAAGACACAAAAAATTTGTGCTACTATTTTTTTAGAATACCTTTTTATTCTCTCACATTTTTGGGAATTGAACTAACTATGCAAGGCAGAGGGTATCACAAAAATGGCCACTGTTGCAAAATCATTCGCAGGTTCTGTATGTAATGCAAGTGGACACAATGGGTTACACACGAAACCTGGAGATTCATGAAAAACCTGCATGTCTAGATTAGAAAAACCATTAACACTGACAAATTTAAGACAATATCTTTAATCATTTCAGTCATTTTTGGCCCTGATATTTTACTAAAAATTCATTAATTTTGGGATGGCTCAGAGCAAAGCTATAATTTTTTCTTGCATTTATCTGAGGTCGTCATTATGTACATCCTGGGGCGAAATGTATCTAAATTTCTCTTGTATTATTGGGTCTAAAAAAGTTGGCAAAGTACCAGGTACCAAAAAGGTACGTATGTAAATAGTTGGGTGCTTTGATGAAATTGGAGACGTTCATAAACGGTCAGTGTAAACATCTATAATAGAGTAAAGTGACTTTTTCCAGCAAATTCGATCATTCACATGAACATTCACTGTCACTGATGAAACTCCATGGGTTTTACTAGTGAATCAATGTTGTAGAAGATGACAGTGTTTCCATGGTAACTACAGAGACTCTGAACATCTAAATAGGTCATATCTGATGACCATGAAAAGATGAGGAACTGAATTTTACACCAATTATTTACACGTATTGATAGGATTAATGGATCAGAAGTTATTCAACAGTTTAGACCAGAGTGAGTTTGGCTGTTTATGGGTTAAAAAAAAAAAAAAAGCTAAATATCACTGCTTTAACTCCCTCTTAAGTTTGTCATAGAATTTGTGTGCGTCTCAGTTCTGCCACAAGCGATCTCTGAACCAGTTGTTTTTTTTTTATTATTCTAATTTCACTTCCTCACTTCCTGCTTCTATGTTAAAACCTCAAACATTTGCCCATTTAATTTCCAGTAACTATTATAGAAATATTTAATTTGGCTCACCCCCTGAAGGAAGTGGTTTGCTGAACAGGTGTGTGTATTGTTTTAAAGGCCGTCCCAGTTGCTGCGGGCTGAATAGGTTGAAGTGGGTTTTCTAGAGACTGAGTGGTTGTGCCAAGTCCGTGTGTTCAGCAGTGTCAGTGTGAGCCTGGGGCTGCAGATGTCTCCCTTTCAGCCTCAGCCTCACACCCCTGCCCTGTCTCAGGGAGGAGGGGGAGACAGAAAAGGAGACAAGTGTGTACATGTGAACAATGGCTTCTGTTGTCAGACCTCAGTGCCATTCACAACAAGCGCAGCCTCCATCACTATCTGTGTGGCTGAGCGCTGCATCCACTTCACTCAAACACACACAAACAGGCCGGAGGAAACCAGAAATCCAGTCCACGGCCAACGCATGGATCCTTCTGGCTCTGGTACGTTGTGTCTGCTTGTCTCTCTGCGGGCTGCGTTTTTCCCATGAACCACTTGCTGACTCTGGGGTGAGTGTGTTTTCATGCCCTTTTTTCTTTTTGAAGTGTTCATGTGGGTTTTTTTTTTTTTCTTATTTTCAAGACTTGCCTCAAGCTAATCTGAAGTCAACCAGGCATCGCCTCTGTGTGTTTTGGTGTTTGACGTGTATAACGAGGCACTTTATTCAAACGCATTTGTATTTCTGGGCTGGTTGCAGAAGCTCCTTTGGCTTAGTGGATGTAGAGTAATAATAAAAATAATAAGTTGCCTTTGATGAATTTACATCTGCATTTTTTTTGACAATAGAAAATGAAGACATTGTTTATTATCTTAATAGATGTTGCTGTTTAAAGTTTACTGTCATCATGCGCTCGTCAGGCGGATTTTTAAACCGTGGCGTGTGTCCGTCTGCATATTACAGTGCGCCGTTGTTGTCATCCACTTCACAGCATGTGATGCATGTTTTAACACTAATCCCAGAGGTCAAACCCCACACACACACACACACACACACAGAGTACAATTCAACCCACAGGCGGTCTGGTTTGTTGTCATGGTTTTATGAGGATTTCCTCAGCATAACAAGTGTGTTCCTCTGGTATTTTAACTCAAACTATTGATCTTAAAATAAAATAGCTGATCTGGCATTATTTTGACGGTGTTAATTTTAACATCCTGATCTAATTTATTACAAAAAAATCAGTATTTTGTGAGAGAAAATAAAACTATTGTGAATCATCCAAGGCCAGTGCTGAAATAGTCAAATGTCTCGGACATATTTGACATCAAAAGTGACCTTTGTGCCCCCCCCCCCCCCCACACACACACACACACACACCTATGAGTGGATACCCCCACTTTTAAGTATGAACTGATCAGACTCATTTTTTTGTGCCTTCTTTTGTTGTGAAGTATTTTTCCTTTAGTTTTTTGTAGTTTCTCTACTCCTCTTACATTTCATTTGTTTTCATCTCTGCAGAACTGTATTTTTCTGCCACTTAGACTAATTTCACCCTTTACTTTTGTATAATTATTCACTCCCTTATCCTTAATCTTATCATCTTGAGGTGTAACAATCTGTGATTTAGCTCTGGATGAGCTTCACAGCTTTATTAAACAACAACCTCCAAGGACATTCCATAGAAAATAAAAAAAATATACATTCAGTACTGCATAAAAGATGGATATATGGTTAAGTATGTACAGCAGTAAAAACCAAAGTTTCAAGGAAAAACACCTTCTATAAACGTACATAACATGACTTTAACCCTTTCATTCAGACAATATGAGATTTCTTGCATTAATTTTGTGATGTTTTATACCAGGTTTCATTCAATACATGGCAGATGTTTCTAACACTTTGCACTATTTCTTGTTATGGGGTCACATTAAAGTGTGACTTTGACTTTTACAACCTATTTACTTCTGTTTCGTGCATCTGTTAAGGCTGTGCATGCATTTCCTGTATTTTCTTCTCATATCTGAAGAAACTCTGCAGAGACAACAAACCTAGAGGTAGCCAAAGGCTTTTACACAGTACTGTGTATATATATATATATATATATATATATATATATACACATGAGAAAAAAAGTGTTGCGTCATGCTGTTTTCAGCCAAGGCAATTATTTAATGCAAAAAAAAGCAGAAACCTTCCTGGGTCTCCTTGTATTGATGTTTGGATGTGTAATATTCATGGACTCCTGTCTTATGTATAGTCTCTACACCAGTACCTGTGACTATAGATCTTGTCATCTAATTTAATGGACTGTAGCGCCACATTATGGTGCAATATGTAATCATTTTTCACCTCATTATGTAATAACGCCGCATTTTGTGATCAAATTCTTGAACGCATTTTGTAATAACTTCCATAACTGATTGATTTAGGTTTGACCAATGAAACATCCTACTAGTTTATTTTTTTAATGAATTCTAATTAAGCTGGAATGCTTAATGTTGATCTGCTGCTATGATGGTTTTTCCAATTAAGGCATTCATTTCAATCGTTTTTCGATTTGTTTTTTTACATAATGCTTAAAATTATTACATTTTCTTGTGCTACACACATGCTGTGTAATAACTGTTGCAATATGTAATAAGTTATTATAAAATGTGTTCAACAATTTAATCACAAAATGTGACGTTATTACATAATGAGGTGAAAATTATTACATTAGTACATATTGCACTGTTATTTACATACTTAAAACAAAAAATCTGTACCACATAATTATAATCATGGATCAACAAAATGAAATTGAAAGTTAAATCCTGAAACGTTCATGCAATTCTTGATACTTTTTTTTTTTTTTTTTTTTTTTTTTTTAGCTGTTAATATTAGCCTTTTGCCGGTACAGAAACAAAATTGTGCTGATGCTGTAAAATGTCATTTCAGTGATCAGTCTTCTAAACCCATAAATCAGTGCAACTGTAATTAAAATGGTTTATGCTTCATTAACACACGACATTAAAAGTGTTCATTCAGGTACAAACACGTTCGTTTAAGTGGCGTTCCCTGCAAACCCTGAAAAACAGCGGAGTTTCACAGTAAAAACTTAATGCACAAAGTCAAACTATTATCAGTCTTTGTTCAAATAAACTGCTGTTTAATTCATGATTATCACATGAGTGCCGCTGCTGCCGATGCGAGCTCAGAGCTGCATTGAACTGTCTGGTACAGAAGCGCTGTTTGTCTGTGACTCACTGTGTCTGTCTCTGTCTTATTTCCTGTGTGGAGAAATTGAGGAAACTCTCCTGCTTCTACGCTGTAGATCAGGTTCAGATGAAAACACATCAAACACCACATGGTTGTTTTGAAGTGTGCGATAATAGTCTTTTTAAGATGATGCTGGTTGGTTTTTGTTTCCACGTCTCCCTCTGCTGTGAACTGAGCCACAGCTGCCGCCTTTGTTCTGGCTCTGATTCAGGGACATTTAGTCCACTGACATGTCTCTGACTGGGCCCATACAAGACGGTCCAGTTGGTGCAGTTTATGGGTCAGCTGGTGTTTAATAAACAGAGCTGTTGAAGAGATGACAAAACAGATCATTTTGTTAACATTTAGATGAGAAGGGTAAACAAAGTATTAAAATTCTGTAGCTGCGATAAACCAAAAATAAGGTATTTCAATGTTAAATATTTCTTTTATCTTTTTTTAATAATGGTACATTTTTCTTTTATTAATTGATAATCCATGTATATTCTCTGTACAGTTAAAATTGTTTTAATAATCTTTTTTTATTAGGACATATTTTCATATACATTTGCCTTCAGTGCAGGAATAAGCATGTTTTCCAACAACAATCAAAAACTTTAAACAAAAGCAAAAGCCCCTTCCTCTCACCCACATTGGTCCACATTCACTTAATTAGGAGTGCTATAGCTATTCTATTATGTTTCCTATAGATGTTTTATCAAAGTAAGAGAGGGAAGTCATCCATGTAGTGTAAAACTTCTCAGTTCAAAGGTGTGAAACATGCGGCCCGGGGGCCAAAACTGACCCGCCAAAGGCTCCAATCTGGCCCCTGGGATTAATAAAATGCAAAAATATGAACTGAAGATATTAACAGTCAAACATTCAAATCATTTTAGAAGAACACACATTTCTTTTCTTTTGTTTTAGTATAAAATAAGCAAAATTACACAAAAATGTTGACTTTTACAAAAAATGTGAGAAATATGAGCAACTTGAAGTGTCTTAAGAGAAGCAAGAGGATTTTATCAATATTCTGTCTGTTATTAAATGTTTTGTGTATTTGTAGATCCACTGTGATCTGTGCCTTATAATGTACATGTGTAAATGATAAACTAAGGCGTATTATTGTTAAAATGGCACTTATTTTTCTTACGAATTTTCAGGTTGTTCATATTTGTTCATGTTATGTTCAAGTACAGTTCATAAATGTGAACATTTTCAGTGTGGAATTTGACTTTTTTCACTCAAAAACATTAAGAAATTTGGAGTTCATATTGTTTTTTATTTATTTGATTAAACTTAATCAATTTTTTTTTTGTCTTTAATGGGTCTCAAAAGCATTCTTCTTGGAAATACTAGTGGAATAAAAAAAAAAAAGACACGTAGCTCGAGAAGGTTGAGGTGGGGTGGGACGCTCCATTCAACTAGAATAAAAAAGTATCAGGAATTAAATGATAAATGTAACAGAAAAAGAAAAAGTATACATATATAAAGCTCTAAATACATATACAAACATATATAATGATGTCATTTATTAAGTGGTAATACTGTTTGTTGTATTGTACAAAATATGCCTATCAGGTAATTCATAGATTTCATAAAAATAATTTAAGTTTAGCGACTGAAAAACCATAAAATAAGAAAAATACTACCATTAAACTGTAAATGTAACATAAATACAATAATTCCCTGATGGGATTTTCTGCAAACCTTTGTTTCAGGTTGTTACTAGTTAAATTTTGTTCAGTATTGGCTGAAATTTCTTATTAGGACAAAGCTAATTAAAAATTCTTGAAATAGGACTATTTTTTTAAGAAAAAAACATGCTTGATTATTACTTTTACTTCCTTAAAATGTCTTTTTTGTGTGTGTAAAATGCATGCATACTCTATATGTACATAGTCACGTTTGTTCTGTGACTGATCATTTCACTCACTGACTGATTGACTGACTGATTTCTACCTGTTGTTGCAGCTCTACGATAAGATCAACACCAAGTCGTCCCCACAGATCAGAAACCCGCCCAGTGATGCTGTGCAGAGAGCCAAAGAGGTGAATAAACACACAAACACATACATCTAAACTCTAAGATTCATATGTGTGTTAGTGTGTCTGTATGTGCGTGCGCGTGCGTGCGTGTCCGCCTTCATGTGTGTGTGATAGTAAAGCTGACTATTAATGAGGCATAAAGTCTGGTTCTTTTTGAATAACTTTCCACTAACAGCTCTGTCGCTGCTCAGACTGTTTTCTTCTTTCATTACTAAAGCGCTAACGTCTCACTGCTGTGGTTCAGGCTCTTCTGCTCTGTCTCTTCACCTCTGTCTCGGGGTGTGTCCAACTATTAACTCACGAGGGATTTTCTTTTAAAAACGTGCGGATTATGGTTCCAGGTAGATGCAAACGGAATCTGAATTCTACGTAAATAAATCATAATACAAGATAAGGAAATGAAAGAAGAATACAAGTAGAGTAGAAACCTGTGTCGTACTGGTGTGAGATGTTCCTGAGCTGTCACTGCAGACACTCATCTGTGTGAAGCGGATGTGTAAAATGTCATATACGCCTTTTCATTAAGCTTAACAACCCCAGGAAAAATGTCATTTTCCAGTGTCAGACTCAATAAAAGGAAAGTCAGCTTTGTCAGTGTCTGATCATCTGCAGTGAAGGAGTAAGGAGGAAGGTTTTTTGTTTGTTTTTGTTTTTGTATAGTGAGACATAATGCAGGAGAACTGAAACTGGGCAGATGTTAAGTGTTTTCAGTGACCCACATGATGTGTTAGATGAGGTAAAATACAGTGGAGTTTACCTCGTCTAATCAGAGGATAGGTGGCGTTTGTGGAAAGTTAATGTAGAGAACATAAATCAGAAAAAGTCGATCTGTATATGCATCAGATACTACAGGTTAAAGGCACATTTATTTGTTTAACGCAATTCATACACAGGACAATCTACAGTCCTTTACAAAAGTGGAAAAAATACGAGTTAAAAACACACATTAAAAACATTCATTCATTTTCTGAACCTGCTTCATCCTCACTGGGGTCGATACCAGCGGGGTTCACCCTGGACCAGAGCTGACATATAGAGACACTCTCACATTCACACCCGTGGGCAATTTAGATGAACTGATGAACCTATCAGTGCATGTGTTTGGATGGTGGGAGGAACCGGGAGTACCCGAAGAGAACCCACACAGACGCAGGGAGAACACGCAAACTCACAGAAAGGCCCCACTGTCGACTAGTGAGTCGAACCCAGGACCTTCCTGCTGTGAGACACCAGTGTTATCCACTGCACCACCATGTTGCCCTCAGAATTAAAACAGAATCAATAAAACAGAAATAATAATGAAAGTAAACTAAAAGAGTAGAGTGCAGGTAGAACCCTTTCAGTTGTTCTATGCACAGTTGAACAGAACCCTTTTCAGCTTGGACTTAAACGTTGTCAGAGTGAAGGTCTGTTCCACAGTTTAGCTGCACGGAACCCAAACACAGCATCACCCTGTTTAGTCCTGACTCTGGACATCAGCAGAAGACCAGTCCCTGAGGTTCTCAAGGCCCGAGGTGGTTCCTGTGGGACCACCATGTCACAGACCGTGGACAGACTTGTACAACAGCAGAGCTGTTTTAAAGTCTGTTCCCTGGGCCACAGAACGTCAGTGCACAGACCTGGTCGTACTTCCTGGTTCTAGTCAGGACCCGAGCAGGAGGGTTCTGGATGTACTGCAGCTGTCTTACAGCTTGTTTAGAGAATTCGGTGGGCTAAAAAAAAATCCACTAAATTCTGTGTGTTATGTCTCATCTAATGTTGCCCTGATGTTTAGTTCAGGTTTTAATCCATTGGAAAACCAACGTCAGAATGAACAGAGCTCTAATAGAAACACTAGCAATCGCACACACACACACTACCAGTCAAAAGTATGGACACCCCTTCGTATTGAAATGACATAAGCTGGACCACATATGACATGTCATTACTGGAAACTCCTTCAAGTCTGTTGGAAAATATTTTAGGTAGGGTCTGGGGTAGGTTAGTGGTTTACACCGCTGACTTTGGTGTGATGGTCGGTTCAATCATCAGGTGGGCCCTTGGGTAATTCCCTTTACGCTATACATCCCTATTTATTTGTCAGTCCTACCGCAAACCACGTATCTGCTACACACACAAAAGTCTTTTCTCAGTTCTTAGTGTAAAATGTTTAACAGTTAATTCAAAAACACACAACAAACAGCTCCATCTTATAGTTTCAGGACATGAATCTGCACTAAAAAAAAAAACAATCTTCTCTAGTTTATTGTTGTTTAATATTATCTCCAGACAGTAAACATTTTCATTATAATTATGCTAAATATTCACTTAGGAGTGTCCGGGGCAGGTGGCTCCAGGGGTTGTGTGTTTCTTTTCTTGAATTCACAGCTCCAGAGAAATTACACAGCCTGAATTATGCAGATATTTACTGTATATTATGTTTTGCAGTCTCAGTTGGCTTCCCTCAAACTGCAGTGACCTCTTGAGGTTCCTGTGTTTATGACTCGCAGTCGCTGTCAGAGCGCTGCACCACAGGCCTGTTTACTCTGAGCTGCTTTAATAAAGATCTCTGGTTTTTCTGTTTGACCTTTCTCATTAGAGATGCTACTGGATCTCGCAGACACACACACACACATACATACATCCCAACAGGGCTTTTGTGGACTATTAGTGTGGGTTTTCTACTAACAGACACTTGCAGTGTGGTCTCCAGGGTTTAACTGTGATGGTTTAGGCTGATGTGTATACCTCTCAGTGTACCAACACTTGAACAGGATGCAGACTGGAACTGCTTAACAAGGATGGTGAAAGCAGAGGGAGTGTGTTTGCTAAAACCCGGATCACTGATGTGCATTGTGAGTGTATTTGCGTGCGGGCGGGTACACAACATGTTGCCATGTTTACATTGTATGCATTGTTGAGGGAGCAATTAAAAAGGCTGAACAGTAAAGGAGTGGGTGAGGGCTGGCGTCTTGAATCCCAGGGCTGTTAAGACAGGGAAAGCCTTTTAGGAGAGCCCAACACTGTTTTATGTGGCTTTGGTTCATGTCAAAGGGACCTGGTTAATTAACACAGCTCTGGAACACTGTGTCCAAGAAGTCTGCTTATACAGTCTGTCTTGGGATTTCTACTTAAATCAGCCTACATGGAGCAGGCGTTACAGACGGAACCACAACAGATGCAACAGTGGCTGCGTGGTCTCAAAGGCTGCAGAGTTTATTTCATCTTTACTGATTTGATGGATGTTTGTACTGAGAAAATGCCTTCTGTATTAAAACTTACTGAACTGCTCTAATGGCAAAACCAGGGCCCTTTTTAATCAGCTCACAGTGGAAATGCTACATATTTACTCTGATTTATAGACACAGGAATGAAGTCATTCTGTTTTTTGTTTTTTTTTAGGGCTGTCAAAAGCTAAATTTTCTTGATCGCAACTAATCTCAGAAATTTCATAGTTAATCTCGATTAATCTTGACTTACTTTGCATGTGTAAAATTGATATTTTGTAATAAGACTATTTGAATCTAAAGTTAAACCTACAATGGAAAGTATTTCTGACCATTGTGTCTTAAATCGGAATAAAATGAAGACAGAGACAAAGGCAGAATCTACCTTTTGGGCTTTTTTATTTTCAAAAAGAGTGTAGAGAAAGTTAAACAAGTATTAAGAATGAATGACTGTCTACTTTGAGAAATTGTAAATAAATAACACAAGAAAGCTTCCGCTCGAGCTGCCTACGGATGTGTAGAAGGAACAAAAGACTAGTTTAACCGACAATGAGTTTAATTAATTCAACCAGAGGAGCTGCATGTGGATGGGAGAAGTGCGGAAAATGCTGGTAAACTCTGATCGCGATTAAAAAAATATTCGCGATCACAATTTACATTAATCTAATTGCGATAATAATTAATAATATTAATAATAATTAACGCGTTAATATTCCCAGCCCTAGTTTTTTTATTTAATCTATTACAGTAATAGTATCTGCAGCAGAGCGTGTCAAAGGAAGGTTAGCATCTGGTCAGAAAAATTTAATTTGGGTAGGTAATTACTTATATTTTCAAGAAAATGTATCTTGAAATGAGAAAAAAATGTGTGAAAAAAATTTGTGGAGTTTTATGAATGTGAATATTTGTTAAAAAAAATTAAAAAAAAGTTTAATGTGATATTTACATTTCTTGTCCATCTGTGATGCTGCCATTTGTCAAACTCTTGCTATTTAGGTATGATCTCTTTTTTTTTTCCCTCTAATCAATCATTAGGTTGTAAAACTGAAGGTTTAAGGTTTATATTGAATATATTTTAGGATGAAAATGTCAGAGGAACTTCACTTTTGATAACTTTGTAATTTTTGTAAAAATAGATGTAAAGTTTTCATCCATCTGTGATCTAGTAGTTTTTGATATTTTTCATGTAAAAATATTTTTAACTAAATTTTGCCCTTTGAGTATGTTTAAGATGGCATTTAGGCCTTTCCAATTATGTGTAATATTTGTCTGAAACTTGTCTGATTCAAAAGTTATGAATCAAAAAGTAGCCTAGTGGGCGGTACATCTGTGGTGTTTAGAAATTCACAAATAGTGAGAGATGTGAGAATACAGAAAATGTAATAATATTAATGGGATTGTGGGGTTTGTTTTTTTGTTTATTTGTTTTTTTTTTTGGGGGGGGTTGTATTTATTTTGTTTGTTTTTTTGTTTTTGGGGGAGTGATGTTCTTTACTGCGTCTGATCTGGAGGATGTTTGTTTCAGTTCCCATTATTTTCCAAATTCATGCTAAAGTGACAAAAAGGAAACAAAGCAGGTAGAATTGAAACTTTGGATGTTACTCACTCCTGTGGCAGCTTCTTTTCTTTTTTCAATCCTCAAAGACTTTTTGAGCCTCTAATCCTATCAATACATGCAGTTTCTAATGCTTTTCACCAACACTAGAAATGGCACATTTGTACGTTCAGAGACTCCATAATAAACTTGGAAATACTTTCATTTTCTGGAACATTGATTCACCACTAAAACCCAGAGTTTGACAAAATGGTAGTGGTTAGAGACATCTGGGGGTTTGTTTTTATAGAAAATATATATATTTTACTAAACAAATCACAGTTTTTCCCATTCTGAAATAATACCCTTTGTATTTACGCTTTACTTTTATTTTATTATAGAAAAACTTTAAAATACCAGATTTTAACTGAAAAACACACATGATAAAGTGATAGGCATTGATAAACACATTTGAAAAGGTTAGTTATAGATGGGGGAAAAAATCATTTGGAAGTTTAAGGGTTAACATAGCTGAAAAAGATGATCAAATTAATTAACACACATAAAAACCCTCCTTGTATTTGTGAATCTAAGCAGAACTCGCATAAAACAGTCTCTGCAAGTATAGATTCATTAAGTTAAACTACTGAAGACTTGTTAGAAACATGGTTAAAGTAGGTCAAGGCAAGATTCAGCACTGAATTAAATATATCTAATAAACAATGGGCTTGTCCTGCATCCGAAACCTTTGAGGCACGAGAAAACACTTGATTTATAAAGCACATTTTATAAGCGTAATGCACAGTGACGTTACACCCACAAGACTGTGCAGATATTTGTAATAAAATATTAGACACGAGCAAACACAATTAAGTCAAATCCATTAGAAATTAAAATATGAGCGTAAAACAACCAGTAAAAATTAATAATCCGTGTGAATCAAAACCATTTAAAATATTTAAGTAAAATAATAACAAAAACCAACAGCAGACTAATAAAAGTTAATAAGACCGTCAGTTCTAGACAATAACAGAAGTAAAAATAAACCAGACGACACAAGGGCTGTTTTCAGTTTAGTTTTAAAACACAGTAGCGTCAGAGCATTAATCATATGTGTAGGATGTTCCAGCTGCTCGGAGAATAAAAGGTAGTTTCACCAAGAGTTCGGAGGAAAAACCCAGATGGTCTGGTCCACATGACCCCGAAGGAGTCCAGCTCACAGATGGGTAAAAGACAGCCCGAGGGCCAGAAGTAGTCCGAGGAACATCTCAGTCCAGCCCTCAACATCCTCAAAGGAAATCCAAATAAGTCCCACAGAGTCCGAACCAGAACACACCTCCTTCTCTTCTGTTGAATTTTTTAGAGGCCGCCCATACATAATCCAGTGTGTTTTCATCACTGACCTTCACACAACCGCTAAGATGGAGACTCGCTTAAAAGTTGATGCCGCCTTTAAGTTTTATGTAAGTTTTTTTTTTTTTTCGGTTTGACCCCAGAGGACTGGAGGTCGACTTCTACAGCAGCAAAAAATAAATAAATTCAAGGTTTTTTTTTGTTTTGGAAGGAAGGATTCAAGCCTTTTGTAAAGCACTCGTGTTTACCAAATCCATTAATGAGAATAAAAGCAGTAATTCTAGCAGTTTTTAGACAGAAAACAGACAAAGTTAAACCACGAATTGCATTGGAATCAAACAAAGTCAGAACTGTGTGTAAACGGTGAACTCAGCAAAGATAATAACATCACATACGGTAAATAACTTTATATCTTCATGAGCCTCATGAAGGGAGTCGGTGTGAGAGAAGAGGATGTAAAGACGGGGTTAGATGGAGGCAAATGATTCGCCGAAAGAAGAAGAAGAGGCACGCCTCATAAGGGTCCGATCAAGCAAAAGTGAACATCAACATGAAAAAGTAACGCACATCATTTATCTAGTGGGCTCATTTTTTAGCTGAAGATCTCTATTTTATGGAACTGTTCTCCTTTGTAAAATACAGATTTTGTGGATTGTACTTTTACACCATAGCATAGTGACTTTGGTGCGGAAGATGGCTGGTTCAAGACCCAGGTGATCACTTGGGAAAGGTTCTTTGCGCTATACACCCAAATGTGGCCAATAGGGAGCACAAGCCCCGTCGTGCCCGTTCCAAGCCCGGTTGTGTCAGGAAGGGCATCCGATGTAAAAACCTGTGCCATCACTTTTTACACCATAGCCATGCCTCAGTCACATAAATACAGCTCGAATTTGAGGCTAAAAATGATATCTAAAAAAAAAAAAAAGGATATTTATTCAATCTGTCACATATAAAAAAGACCATCTGTGAATTGTTACTAAGAAATTACTGTTTATTTTGAATCAGTCTGGAAAACCACAAGCTGAAAATAACACTGTTACGATTAAATACATTAAATAAACCATTGTAATTATATCTGGTTTATTGTTTTAAAAAATAGGTCAACGTTTTGGGTGATGCATATAATGATGATAATATTAAAATCATTAGAGATAAAACCTGATTTTATAATGCATTCACAGAATAAAAGACATTAATTATATTAAAATCATACATTAAAATAGATTAAAGCAAGACATTAAAATAAAAAAAAAGCGAATTTAAAAGACAAGACTGAAGAGTTTCATCATAAACACATGATAAGAGGAAGGTTTTTAACCTGGATTTAACAACGTTCACATTTGGGGCTGATCTCAGTTCAGTTGGTATCTTGTTCCAGTTGTGTACAGCAGAACAGATAAAAGCTGCTTCACCATGTTTAGTCTGAACTCTGGACTGGACTGTGTGACCTGAGTCAGTCACAACGGTGTCGGATCACTTTGCCCTTTTCTTTGACTGTTTCTTAGCGGTTCTCATCCCATCTTTCTTACTTTCTGATCTGATGGAGTCTGTTCCCTTCATCATGAGGCCGACAGTGACTCACTACTCCCTCTAGTGGTCACATAAGTCTAACAGACCGTCAATATATTCATGTCATATCCTCACAGGCGTCTTTGGTTTGACTTTTAATACTGATACTTTCAGGTCATTTTTTTAATCTTTGAAGTAGAAATGCTACATATCATCCCAACAGAATACAAAACCCAGTATATTATTTAGTCCTACAGTAAAATGATCCATAGGCCTGTGGTGTTGCAGCCTGTGTTTAACCACCTGACTGGTTTACGCAGCTCTGCGGGGAATAGAGGTTTAATTTTTTGTTTTTCCTGGTTCATATTTCAAAAAGACGGATTCTGAGACGCCTGACAAATACCGTCCTCGGTCTGCTTCACGACAGTCCCGCTGCAGATTACTCATCGTTTTTTAATCTCCGTTGTGTGTTAAGGGACTCCTCCCTCCTCCTCTTCCTTCTGTCTCTCCTGATTGAATCTGAGATGCTTTGAACCAATCAAACCGCTGATAAAGTGCTTGGAACTTTCCTCTGGCTG
This sequence comes from Maxillicosta whitleyi, assembly GCA_029822895.1. Taxonomy (NCBI): domain Eukaryota; kingdom Metazoa; phylum Chordata; class Actinopteri; order Perciformes; family Neosebastidae; genus Maxillicosta; species Maxillicosta whitleyi. The sequence goes on along the minus strand of JAPSES010000019.1, from coordinate 13,842,860 downwards.
CACTAATACACTTTCTTTGGGAGGGAACTTAACCTGCATTGATACTAATCTCACAAAACTACCTAATTTTCAACCCATTTTTAATGGAGCACCACCGGGGTCTCTCCCCCTCCCTCCGACCTCTGTCATCACTGACCTTTAAACTTTCACCTGTAGTGGAGTCGACAGCCTGTATAACCATTGTTCCTGTGTCTCCCTCCACTTAAGAGTTCCTCCCGAGACGAAGCAAGTGGCGCTTTGAAACATCTGGAATATGTAAGACCTCATCACACTCCTGCTATGTTTACAGTGCTTTATAGGATTTGTCGGCGTGGCTTTAAAGGGTTTTAGAAGCGGAGGTTTTTGACTGAGAGGAGGTAAAAATCAGGATCCATGAAGGTTATTGCTGTTTAACTGCTGTATGCGACTCTATGTTCACCTATTTTCTGGAGTGGAACCTGAATGAGTAAATTAATCCGACACACAGCTCCGGAATAAATTAAGGAACGAAGGTATTAAACTGCAAAATGACTCTCAATGCCTCCACATTTCCAAATTAGAACATTGTCATTTAGTGCATTTGTTCAAAGAACATGTTGGTGAACTTAATAAATGTAATGTTTGTCTTCAAATACGAAAACAACCAATACTTTTTGGGGAACAGTAACCACAAACCGTTATGAAGAAACACAACATGGTATTAAATGAAGAAACATTTGTATTAAAAAATGTAAGATTATTCCTAAATGTGCTCTGTCTGATGTGAATTAATCTGTTTAATCTGTCATTTTTAATGTATTCATTTATGCTTTTGTCCAATTGTTTATCTTTTCCTTATGATGGGTTGACATGTCTGGTTTTTCAGGTGAAAATTTGCCACAATTCATACCAGCAACAAGACACGTAACCCATAAAGACCCAGTGCTATTTTTGTGTCAGTTTTTAAATGATTTTTTTCTCTAGAACTTTTCTTAAGTTATTTGTCACCATTCATATAATATTACCCTCTGCATTTTGCATTTTTTTAAGGAAAACATGTTTTTTCCTGTATTTAATTTTCTGATCATGTAGATGTTCATTAAAGCTCAGATTAAAGTGGAAGTGTATTACATCACAAACAGAGAAAACTGAAGAAAATTGACTTTTTCAGCAAAGATATCAATAACTGAACTACAAACAAATGTTTCCATCCACTGTCATTTATCAAACTCCACAGGTTTTACTGGTGAATCAATGTTGTAGAAGATGATAGTTTTTCCACATTCATGACAGAGCCTCTGAATGTCCAAATATGGTCATATCTGATGAACATGAAAGGATGACAAACTGTATTTTACACCAATTATGTACATGTATTGACACGATTAATGGATCAGCAGGTATTAAACAGTTTAAGTCAGTTGCTGGTTTTGATCACCAGTAACTGTTTGGGTCTTTATGGGTTAATTCTACATGAAAACAGGACATGGTTGAAGCTATAGATTTTGTTTATATTAAAACAAGCAGTTCTGATGTTTAAAGCACCACTGAAACAAAAACATTGTATCTTTATCACTTATACCATTGAATGTGTGTGTTAATTGTTCTGTGTTAAATTTATCTGAACCCACTTTTATTAGGCTTTAGTTCATTTATTTGTGTATTTGGACCCTAATAGTTCATAAAGTTTGAATTTGAAGATAGATAGATAGAGAGATAGATGAAAGATATTTTTATCTGAATTCCGGCAAAAATCAAGTGGATTTCTACAACCTGTTTTGATTCCTTTTTAATATGTTATGTTTTATAACTAATTACGACGCAATATTTGCACATATAAGGTCATGACGTCCGACTAACATTTCTCAGAGTACAACATAATTGTTAATCAGCAGCAGCGGTTGAAGTAAAAACTGAAAATATGTCCAAGTTTCGAGCCGTTTACCTAAAATGTTCAGTTGGCTAAATGGGACAGAGCCAACAACCTGGAAGGGGTGGGGCCTGAAGAAGAAGAATGATGAAGAATTCAGACCCAAGCAGAGCATTTACAGTTTATGTTGACCACAGGGAAATGTTTGAAAATGCAGAGCTCCATTTAAAAAAGCTAAATATCACCCCTTTAACATGTGGAGAATACAGACATTAATATTTAGTGGGAAAATGCTCATTTTCGGTTGTAGTTTTCATGTGTCTTGGCATCATTTATGTCACTCCTGTATCTGTATTCATATTATCTTGGTCTTTTATCCTCTTGGATCATATTCCACAGGTTTTCTAATGGGTTCAGAGTGTTTTCAGACCTGTACAATATGCATCCTAGTTGAAGTTTACATGCATATGGTTCCAATGCAGTTGTTGCAGTTAATAAAATTACCCGTAGAACACACACACCATTCTGATGGACTTGGGTACAAGAGTCTACACTCACCTCTGAGAGGCCTCACCTCTACAATGCCACATTCACCAGTCAGGCGCAACATAACTGGAGCAGACATCAAACCAAGTCATGTCAAAAAGGCAGGAGGAGGGGCCAGTGCTTGACCAGATTCCTGAAGTTGTTGAGTTGTGTCCGGTGTTGGTGTTGCATTGGCTGTAATGAAGAGGGAGGCGGTGTCAGGGAAAGTTAAGAAAGAGGGGCTGTGAGGTGGTTGCATTGGTCTCCATACGCTGGTGGAGGTGGAACAGGTACTTTATTAGATACTTTATTAATCTCACAGTGGAGAAATTAAAAGTGGGGGTGGGGCATAAAAGAGTAATGATCAACACCAAACTGTTGTGATGTATTTTTTCTTGTTTCGTCCTCAGGTACTGGAAGAGATCTCCTGCTACCCAGAGAACCACGAAGCAAAGGAACTCAGACGGATACTGACACAGCCGCATTTCATGGTGAGTCCCAAAAGCACACATCTACTGTACGTACACAAAGCAAAGGGGTTTCTTTTGTAATTTTTGTTATTTTATTTTATTTTGAAATAGCATTTTATATTACAGAGCATAACATGCATCATATCAGGAGCCATTTTGGACCCACTGCCACGCACAGATTTTACGAATTTCAGTAATCAGAAAAAAAACATGTGCACAATTTAACAAAATAAATCAAATCAAGGGGAAGGGATTAGATGAGATTACAAACTGTAATAAATGCAAAAACAATGAGAATAAGGTAAAGTCAAAATTACAGTTCTGGTTGTAAAGGCTGAATAAACTGGACCCATTTGGTCCACAGTTGAATAAACAGTTTTCATAAGACAAAGAGAGAAAGTAATAGCAAAGGGTTCTTCAACGTCAGAGTGGGACCCTTTAACAAACACGGAGGATGATGAGACAAAGCATCACTAGAACCTCATCGACCCCTGCGTTCATTAAATACAAACATGGTACCAGTTCTGCTCAGCTCTACTCTGTATTCCTGTGCTGCGTTTCCACTTATGTGGAACCAGCTTAACTCGTTACTCCGACGCAGTGCGTTACTTCTTTGTCGTCTGCTTAGAGTTGCTGAAAACTCACTCGTGTGTTTTTTTTTATCTGAATTTCTACGTCCGCCACCAAAGACTGAATCTACATGACCGACCATGGTGTAGTTTTGTTCTGTCATCATGTGAATTAATGTATCACTATTCACTCTCTACTTCCACATCTGATTTTTGTAAATGGGCAGGTCACAGAGAAAACTAAAAACAATCAGCGTCTGCAGTGTTGTGACGTCACGTTTTGGTGTCGGTCCCAACATTTTGGAATCTCGGCAGAGGTGGTACTAAAAAAACTAGCATCGGGTCCCAGATTCCAGGTCCTTTTTCATAATGGAAACGTGAAAGAGCCGAGTCGAGTTGAGTAGAGTAGAGCCGGTACCATGTAGTGGAAACACGGCTTTAGTTACAGAACAGAAGCTGCTACAGGTCGACTACTCACTGAATGGTTCAGACCCAAAATGCATCTATGATACGTTTAAGGAACAAAAACTAAGTAGAACTCGTAGGTCTATGGTCAGATAGTTGAGCCTAAATAAAACATAGAGAATAAAAAAATGTGTATTTTCATGAGCGCTAGAACTTCCACTTTATCCTTATTGTGCCGTTATTTTTTAATAATTCTTACTTTATACAAACTCTGGAGGACTGTATATTCTTTTAATCACGTTAAGATAGACTTCAGGAATTTCTGTTCTTTTCTCTTATTCCTTTATTTATCCTGTATTCTCTTCTAATTATATATTTTTTATTTGGTCTTTTATTATTTTAACACTTATTTTTATGTAAAGCACATCATATTACCTTTGTGTATAAACTGTGCTATATAAATAAACTTCCCTCGTCTTGTGTGTAGCATTCAATAATGTAATAAAGGTAGTTAATGTCTGAAAATGTTACATTTGCAAGTAAACTCATAAAAAAATCCAGTAATGAAATAATTCAGTCAATATTTTTTGCTTGCTCTCTTCTTTTCTAATTTCTAACCTCTCCTGCACAATGGTGTTACTTGTATAATACATTTTTTCTTATTGTTTTTTATAGATAGATAGATAGATAGATAGATAGATAGATAGATAGATAGATAGATAGATAGATAGATAGATTGATCATGACTGATGTTGTTCTAATAATTTTGCCAATAATATGGTGCACGATTATGTAACAGTATAAAAACACTTTTTTTAGACTTTTAGTAAATTATGACATTGTTGGTCTTTATAAGCCTTTTACGTTTAACTAAACAGAAGAATATTCAGGCTACAACAATGACTTCACTTATCACATGAAAGTCAAATGTTTTATTTTTTGTTCAACCAACACTTCAAAATGTCGTTTTCTATTAGATTTGATGAAGAAAAGCGTCAAATATTCACACGTTTGAAGCTGAAACCAGCGTCAGTTTGGTTATGTTTGTTCTACTGGGGTGTTTGGGTTGAAGGGTTTGAGTTAATCCTGTCAAAAGAGAGTCATTCCAGTTGTGTCAGCGCCCTCCGCTGCTAATCCTATCACATTAATGCACCTGATAAACATCTCTGATTAATGAGTGGCTCCATATCAGATAGTCAAAAGGACGGGAGCCACTGAAAGGAGGAGGACAAAGGAATGATAAGAAGGGTAGTGATGATGAAAAGATCACGAAATGGATGAAGCTAGGTGTGGATTGGAGGGGGGGGGGTGTGAGGGTTGGAAGTCAGTAAGGCATGTCTGATGCGATGTGCTGTGTGGGGTCAGAGGCCCAAACCCCCTCAAACTGACGTAGGGAGGGAGAGGCTCTGTCATGTCCTACATTCCAACGAGTTCAAGTCAGAGTCAACACAGACTGAAGGGGGTTAGCGCTGTGTTTATGAGTGTATTAGTGCATTTGTATACTTCTAAGAAACGGATATCCCCACAGGAATACAAATTATGCTGCGCTGAAAATGTTATTCAGCCCCGCGTCTTTAAAGGAAGAGTTCAGCATGTTTGGGAAAAGGCTCATTTGCTTTCCTCTGAGAGTCTGGCTTAAAGTGTAAACCCATGGAAAACTGCAGGCTTTTTACATATAATACAAACCATTAGCTCACTAATTATCTAGTATTAACAAGCGCTTCTCGAAATCAGAAAAACATCAAGGCCAGCTTTTTAAGCAGTTAATTCATGCTTTAGTTTGCTCTATTTATATATTCACTACTTTGATGAGCGTGAATTATTACAACCATATTCATTATTATTCAACAGTACATGTCATTTTTCATCCATAACCCTTGAAAGGGCACTCATAGAAATACTCTGACATTCTACATTTCAATCTTAGTGTTTTGTTGGAGCACATAACAAGAATTTTGTACTCTTAAGAATTTTTTTTTAAATTATTGTTATGTAGAAAATCAAGGTCTAGGAAGTCACCATATGTGGTTCCTTTCCCATAAGTGGCAAAATAGATAAATAATCCAATGTGTATATATATATATTAAAAACACATGTATTGTCAAATAAATAATAAAACATGAGAACATCACTTTTAGAACATTAGACCAAGATAAGTGCTGATCCAGACACCTGTCCACATCCACATGATCCCTTTGAACATAATTCCTTATATTAGTACCATTACTTCATCATTACATTAGTACCATTACTTCATCATTACATTAGTACTATTACTTCATCATTACAT
>JAPSES010000019.1:13816431-13830028 GCA_029822895.1 Maxillicosta whitleyi | reverse complement strand
CACTCTGTAGTACTTACATTTCTCCTGGTTATTACAATATTCTAGGCGTAGTAACACAGTCTGTATCTTTTAAGCCTTAATTTACTTCTTTTGCTACAGAAAAGTATCTTACTTTATGTGATGAACGTCTGGTAGTGGTTAAATAGCGCAAAACAAAATAGAAAAATAATATATCATTCAGGCTTTTATATAGAGCAAGTGATGGTTTATCTTCCATTCCTGTTATCGATCATTTAGTCGAAGTGAAGAATTGTTAAATATTGTGACTTGTGATAATCCTTTCTGTGTTAGAGCCGACTGTAATTACACTGATAACATTACACTGCAGAAAGTAATGCAAGAAAAAGGCTAAATAAACCAAAAATAAGTGCAACTCTTTGTATTTGAGAAAAGTCAGAACAAAACTTTAAGCATCACAGTTCTGAGTTTTAGGTGGATATTAGGCTGTTCTACTTTCTCACAGTTTCATCTCCACATTTGGACTCATTCTCCCCCCTTCTCTGTATAATCCTCATTAAATTCCCAGGGTTCAATTTTATTTATTTGTTGTCCTGTTCTGACATGAGGTGGTGTGTATAAAGCCTGGTGGCAGATGCTGTCTCAGAGTGGGAGGTGTCCGGTGTCTGATGCTCGTGTAGTCAGAGGCGTACACCCCCTGTACAGTATGTGCTCCGTGCGGCGAATGTTTACGGTGGCATGTGCCCCCGGCGTGTGCCCGCCGATATAAACATTACACAGCAGTAGAGGGTCACATTGAACCTGGAGCAGGAACGGCAGCTGGTCTTTGTGACGGCGTATGAACCTGACCATCAGACATATTTTAGCTCTAATGATAGAAACTGAGATGAGACTGAGGGACACGGCGTCTGTCCATCCACATGCACGTGTTTATACTGTGTGTGTGTGTGTCTCCACTCATGAAGCATGCACTGTTTATCCAGATGTGTGCCAAGACGTCAGTACACAATGGAAATTATTTCTATAGCATGTCCCATAGATCATAAGCACCAGTCTGTGCTGGATTTTATGTTCTGTAAACACTGCTTTAACTCAAGCCTTTCAATAACATAACCTCACCATGACTCCATTCATTCTCTGCATATTAAAAACAAAGTCATACCTTAACATACAGTTTTGTATCATCATTCATATCTGAGGGGGAAACACATTTATTTTATTGTGTATTGAAGTCTATAGGTATTAACCCCACACCTCCACCCCCTCCCAAAAAAAGGAGGCAATGGGTATTGTTTTTGGTTTGGCTTGTTTGATTCTTTAACACTCAAGCAGCAAAACTATTGGTTGAATTCATAACAAATTTGGTTTACAGATTGCCAGTGACCTTGAATAGATCTCATTTCATTTTGGGAAAAGTAGGTCAAAATTAAAATGTTTTATGAATTTTTTAATAATGGGCAAATGTGGCAGTAAAAGTGTTGGTTGAATTCATACCAAATCGACTTTATAGATTGCTATTGACCCAGAATAGATATGATTACACTTTGGGAACAGTAGGTCAATGTTAAAAAATTTTTAGGAATTTTTTTTTAATCTTCCAATTTACTTATAAATGAAGAAATATGTTCGAGGGGCGGGGTTTTTTGTGCCTGGCATCACTTGTTAAATCAAACAATTGGTCTTTATGTGACATTGGTGGGTTATTTTGGGTAGTTTGACATGGGTTGGTATGAGTTGCAGAAATGAAGTAATGTACTGTTGTGGATGGAGTGGAGCCGCATGTACACTCATGGCCAAAGGTTTGGAGTGTTTGCTTAATCTGAAACTTAAATAATGCTTCTAACTGTTGTTCAGTGGACCGTAGGAGCATTGGGGGTAAAAACAACATTGGCAGCAAATTTTGGTCATGTGTGTAGCTATTGGGGGAAAAAAGTTAAATTGTACTCTATTTTATACTGTCGTGCCTATGATGGGTAGTATATAGCATTAAATTCATTAATCTTTTATTTAAAATGCAAAATGTAACTTGTTCACTTGTATGTTGTGAATATGTTTTTTCAGTTTTACTTTACATTTTCCTAATACAGGTTTGTGTTTGTGTTGAGTTGATGTCAATAGAAAAAAGTTAACTAAACTCTTAAAAGTAATCCATCCTTAATTGCACCTTAGTACAACATTTACACACATACCTGTGATTTGTCAACACTTCCACCATGTTGAACCAGTCAAAACTGACCTGTAAACAGGGCAGTTGTGGATGTTAACATAATGTAAAGCTGCTCCAGAGGCAGTTTTTCTGGATATACTATGACATTGCATTTTTCATAACAATGCATTTTAATGGGGTGACCAATTAATTGGCACCAATGGGACTCTCTTAAAACTCTCAGCATCAGCAGAGTCGTGCTGTAGCCAAGGCTTCCAGACCAGTGGGAGAATAATGGCTAGAAAATTGCTGCAATTCACATATCGTGGAGATTCAGTTCCACATTTACTGATGAATTACTTGAAGTTCAACATTTATCCAGTTTTGGGCCTATCCCTCCTCCCATTACACCTGCAGGCCAGTTTTGACCAATCCAATATGGAGGCAAAACTGATGTTCACTGCAGTGACCAGTTATGTAATGGTGGAAAAAAAATATTAAGTATTAACTCCTGTGTGTATCATGTGACGAAAACAGACAAAAAAGCACTGTTTTTGTCAGCACAATGACGCAGATATTGATATAAGAAGTATGATATGAAGTGATTTAAATTTTTGTCACGATAACATGGAAAATGGATAGATATCAGCTCTGAAATTAAACTATTATGAGTTATTTTTCTTGTTATTGTTATATTTGTCCAAACAAAGGTACCATTACTTGCAAAAGGCATTAAAAAGAACAAGAAATTGAGGAAAATAAGGGTGGTCTGATAATTTTTTCCACATCTATATGTCTATAGGTATGTAATTCTCTTCAGTGGAAGCTGGTAGTTATGTTCTTTTTTTGTTTGTTTTTAGTTATGTTCTTATTAAGGCACACATACAAGTGACTTTTTTTTTTTTGACCGCCTCCTCATCTGTAGCAGTACATTTTTTTAGCCTCTGCTTCTCCACCCCTGGACTCTTCTGACACTTAACCTCATACTACCGAACTTCAAAACCCCCAAACTACCCCTTTAGTTCAGCCACACCCCCTCGGTGTGCACTGACCTTGACATACTGCTGCTGCTGGGACATAAACTGGACGGGCTTTTCACCTCCCACAGCTTCTTCCAGTTACAGTGTCAATAACGCAAAGTGTAAAATCTGTACTAAGCAGGCAATTCAATGACTGGCTCTAGCAGACGTGCAGGCCTCCTGGGAGTGTCAAACAACACGCCACAGGGGCTGCACGCAACAGATGTGCCTTTGCTGTGACTGCATACTGGAGTAACCACAGGGCAGCGCTTCACATACTGAAGCACATTTGTTTGAAAGGGTCACTGTGTGTGTGTGTGTGTGTGTGTGTGTGTGTGTGGTCGTCTGCAACTCTTTTATGTGATGTCAAAAAAAAATCACCTGTTCAGTGCATGATTTCACACATCATTCCACATAACCGACTGTATATGTTGGTGAGTAAACGTCCCACAGCAACAACAACAACAGTACAATGTGTTTGGACCTGTTGGTGGTGCTGTGCTCAGCTGCCCGGCTGTTGTATCTTGCTGTTTGTGTGTAACCTTTTGTAATTCTGCTCTTGTAATTACCCCTCCTGTTCATCTCTCTCGCTCTCTCCTACTGAACGGCCTCTGTGCATGTAAGTAACAGCCAGTGACAGCGCTCCACTCTTCTTATATCCTCACTCTTTACCTCTGCCCTTTGTTTTATTAACTGTAGTAGATGAAATCAGCTGTCACTGTAAATGTTTCAGTTTTGTTTCTGTTGACAAGGCCAAAACAACAGAAAAAACCCAAACAAAACTGAACCTGGGTGTGCCTGTGTTACGATATAGTGTGCTGTGATGTTCATGCTAAGCCAGGGGGGGGTCAAACTCATTTCAGTTCAGGGGCTACATGCAGTGCAATATGGTCTGAAGTGGGTCAGACCAGTAAAACAATAACTTAACCTATAAATGTCAACTCCAAACGCTTCTGTGTGTTTTAGGGTGAAAAAAGTTAAATGACATTATGAAAATCTTTACATGAACTACCTGACCATAAACAACCTGACATTTTTTAAAAGAAAAAGTGGAACTTAAAGTTTTGCCTGAGCTAATCGTTTACACAACTTACAGACTACAGTGGATATACAAAGGCACAGTAACAGACACAATATTGTTAAAATTGCAGTTTTTGTTACGACCTTCCAGGTTGTTATTTATAGATTATTATTAATATTATTTTATTATATAATTTATTTGTCTGACCCACTTGAGATCAAACTGGCATGTATGTGGCTCCTGAACTAAAATGATTTTTGAAACCATTGACTGTTAATATCTCCACAAATTCATCCCATGGGCCAGATTGGGCCGTTTGGTGGATGTGTTTTGCCTGCGGGCCACATGTTTGACACCCCCACCCTAAGCCATTCAGTCACTCCACTGTCCTCCTCTCGAACCTTAAAGAGTCCAAGTAGCTGCTCACAAACACAGAAAAGCTATCACCGCATGTTGCTCAAGAGAACTTGGTGACTTGTGAGTATTGTATTTCGCTTGTCAGCTCCCTGAAATGGTGGCTGCAAAAAAGTGTAAGGTTACAGTGCTTCAGAACACATTGTACAGTGAGTGTGATATGCCCTGCAGCACAGACATCACACAACCTGCACTTTCACCCATTTATTCTCAACTGATTCACAGAGAAATGTTGGAACCCCACCACGACTGCATTAGAGTGCAGATGGAATGGACGGAAGCACAATAATATTCATCCATTATAGTATGAAAATGGAACAGATGGAAGAACCTTAAAGTTCTTTCCACCACTGTTTTAGATAATCATCAGTGTATCTTTTAGTCATTTCATAGAATCTCATTTTTTGCCTGTAAGATTACTTTAGTGACCCAGCTTGCTCTTCCTTCACCTCGTAGTCACCAAATGTTCAGTTCTGTAGTTCTGTAGTACACCTCGCTCCCCTCACTCTCTAAAGAGCCTTGGTTGTTGTTTGTTCATGTTCTCTCCTCTACATTCTCTCATCCCGTTTTCCTTTGCTCCGTCCCTTCCAGTGTTTGATCAACTAGATCTCGTCACATATGAAGAAGTGGTGAAGCTTCCTGCGTTCAAGAGGAAAACACTAGTTTTGTTAGGTGAGCACCCCTCAGTGAGTTCAGTCGACAGTGAGCCGACAGGGTCCATCTTCATGACCGACTGTGTTTATGTCCTCATCAGGTGCTCATGGTGTGGGCAGAAGACACATCAAGAACACACTCATAACCAAACACCCCGACAGATTCGCCTACCCTATCCCACGTAAGACACACCACCCACGTCCTCTAAAACACACCGACCTGAGCAGGACGGTATTGGGCGTAAACACTGTCTCCTCCGTCCCACAGACACAACCAGACCTCCAAAGAAGGACGAGGAGAACGGAAAGAACTACTACTTTGTTTCTCACGACCAGATGATGCAGGACATCAGTAACAACGAGTACCTGGAGTATGGCAGCCACGAGGACGCCATGTACGGGACACGGCTGGAGACGATCCGAAAGATTCACCAGCAGGGACTGATCTCCATACTGGACGTGGAGCCTCAGGTGTGTTCGTCATACGAGTCTGAACACAGTATAAGGACAGAATCACAATCACGGCAAACATCTAAAACCTGTTCTCCCTCAGGCCCTGAAGGTCCTGCGGACTGCAGAGTTCGCCCCGTACGTCGTGTTTATTGCTGCGCCAACTATCACACCAGGCATCAATGAGGTAGGAATCAAACACATACCCATGATGCACTTCAAAGGAGCAGACACTGGACGTATTTGTAGCAGTCTGGCACTAAGAAAAATCTACCGATACCACTAATCATATTATGAATTCTGTTTATTGGACTAGTTCATTATAGATTATAGAATCCTGATCAGTTTGCACTGTGAAAAAGAATATGCAGTTTTCAACCATTTTAAGGTTGGACTATAAAACAATAATGACTATCGCAACAAAATTATTGTATTATATTATAATAATTGGAGATGAGTAACCATAATCATCATTCTGGTTGATGTAAAATGAATAAAAATAAGCAGTAAAATCATCAAAATTAAACATGACAAGTGTGTTTTTATGTCAGTCATTTATATTTTCATCTTGTTGCACATTTGACGAATTGTTTTAAACCACAAATAACATCTGGTTTCTTCAGCATTTGCTCAATGATCAGCCAACAAATGTACAAATTTCCAGCATTTATTGTGACCAATATTTTTTAACTCTACTGAAATGAGATTTGTTTTTCTTTTAACGTTTGTGGCTGCGTTGCCAAACCCCAACCCTGTAATGAGTCTGCACTCAAAGTAGAAAGATTAAAAAAGTTAAGTTTGTCTTTATAAACCCTGTAAAACCCTGACCTGGATTCTATAGAAAACAATGCAGTCCTGAGGAAAAACACCCAGGCATCAGTAATAACAAATAGTACACAGTGCAAATGGATTGGACAATGTGAAGGTATTCAGTAATATTTTATAAATGTTGTATAGTACCCGTTTATCCCACATTAAAAACGCATCTCAGTTTAAGTTTAGATCCTCAGTTGCTTGAAACCTTCCTCACACTTGACACACATTCAGTGACTTGGATCTTCATCATGTTATGAAAGCAGGACTAATTACACACCAGTCTGAAACGGTCAGACGGTCACTGGATCGGGCACTGACCACAAGCCCATTCCTCACATGCCCCTCTGCCTCTCACTCCTCTCTGCACTCATTTATTTTTGCATGCTGCATGTGTTTGTTACTTTGGCACTTCCTGCAGATGCCCAGGTGGTGTCGGACTCTGCCAGTAAGTACAACCCATCAGGATAGTGACCATTAGTTTTAGTTTTATTCTGTCTGTGTCTGTCTGTGTGTGTGTGGGAGTATTACTTAAACATTTATTTTCTGCTTTGACATATCAAGGCTGCGAAACACTACAAGTTAACAGTGGTTTTGCAGATTTCTTTAGTGTCACAGTGTGTAGGACAGGATTGAAAACACGTGTCAAATTGTAAAATAAATCCCTGGTGATGTATGCAGAAGGGTCAAAAACATCTATGCTACTAAAAATGGGTAACTTCCGCTGAAGTACATTTAGTTTCTAAAACCAGATCCACATCAACCACACATTTCATTTCATCTCTCCTATGATCATCAATATAAGACAACCCCCCCCCCCCCAACCATGACACAGTACAATCAAACATAGTATCTCAAATATTATGACATTTGTGGCAAAAAAAATCTTTAGTTTTTTTGGCTGTATCAGACAGACACAATATATATCCACCACTATATGCTGTAAAACTGCTTAATATAAAGAAACATAAAAATAAATCACCAGCACCAGTATCAAAACCAAGTGAAATCCTATCTAGTCCAAAGTACTCCATTAACATTTTATAAAACAACTAAACGCTTTATATTTGTAGCTTTTTCACCTTATTGAACTGTTTTAGATGCACTTGTATACAGAAGCCTGACAGTGATAGGATTCTGTCTTAACTCCCTCTGTTCATACTTTCCTGCAGGACGAGTCCCTCCAGCGGCTGCAGAAGGAGTCGGAGATCCTGCAGAAAACCTACGCCCACTACTTCGACCAGACCATCATCAACAACGAAATAGACGAGACCATCAGGCACCTGGAGGAGGCCATCGACCTGGTGTGCACAACCAGTCAGTGGGTGCCGGTGTCCTGGGTCTACTGACCCCCGCCCCACCAACCCCCTCCTGCTCCCATCCCATCGCCCATCCTCTTCCTCCCTTAACTCTCTGCCCTCCTTTTCCCCAGCAATGACAACATCTTGTCCCATCAGCTTCCTCTAAAAGAAGAATAAAGAAATTAACAACAATTAACAGAACTGATGGGGAGACTCTCTCTACACTGCACTTGATGGAAAACACTCAGCGTACTGTGAAAACAACCACAGCATTCAACTGAAATCCTCTCAAACGCTGCAGAAAAAAATGAGAAAAGAAAAAAAATCACCTGCAGCCAGTCAGACTCTTGCCCTTACAGACGACCTAGTCATAGTGTTGTATAAAACAAAGTAAACAAAATGAATATTGTCATGTCTGTACTAGCTAGGAGGCAACATTTTTGTAGATGTTTGTTTTAAAGAGACAGTACTGTGCCCCATCTTCCCACGTTGCTGCACTGCTAGCTCTCCATGTGTCTGCTCCATCACATCATTGGGTCTTGTAATACTAAAACCATCTGTTAAAAGACACTGTCGGTGGGAATCCCGAAGTAAAAGCACACAAACGCACTGCGTTGTCTCTCATCTACACATCACCTGCACCAGCCGCCCCTCATTATTTATGCATTCCAAGCAGTAACACACTTTCCGTTCAACCGTCGGTACAATAATAGCATCATCACGCACCTTTCTACCAAACAGGTACTGTCTCTTCTAAATAAATCCATACATTTTGTAGAGATCTGAATGAGGTTATCATGCATGTGGACATTTGCAAGCTTCCATGCTGTCAGTCAGTGTTTCCCCGTGTCCCTCTGTAAACCTCCGAGAAAGAAAAGCAGAAAAACATTTTTAAACATTCCAGCTGTTTGGAAGACTGAACTCAAGCCAAGGGAAGCAAGACAGGGCAAGATAAAAAAAAATGATGAAAACAAACGAACAGCAACGGAGGCAGGCGTTGACTTGACACCTATGCAGATCCCTTGCATTTTGGGTGACATTTCTAAACCACAGATTTCTAAAGATTGACCATGTAGTGAGATGTGTTTGTAAGAAAAAAAACAAATCAAATAAAAGTCTTGCTTAATTATTTTTTTTTTTTGATTTATCATAAAAGATGAAGTTCACAGGAAAGAATATCACCTTATTCTGCCATTTCAGAAATGTGATGTCTAGGAGTAGTAGTGTTCCAATCAAGTCTAAAATCAAAGAGAGATGACATGCTGATTTTTATTCTGCAACTGTGTAAGTGTCTGCAAAAGGATGTGTACCATCCAGTCTGCGAGGGAAGAGGAGGCAGTGTGTGCATCTGGATCACAATGTATATGAATATGACATACAACTGCCCTTGTGTAAATGACTCTGCAATGATAAAAGTTCTTCAGTATGAACAGTTTTTTTAAATATATTTCCTTTTATGTGTTGGAAAAATGAACTTCAGCGTGGCTCTTCTTTTCCACTACACATCAAATCACATCCAGTCACATGAGGAATTATGTGTGTCTGAGGCCTGCAGCACAAAGACAGATTTATAAGTCTTTATATTCACAGAGGCCTTACCATTTAGCTTTCCCGTCCTGTGACTATTTTAATTAAGCCCTGCTATTAGGGCACAATTCCTGGATATGACAGAACTTAAGCTGACCATTAAGTCATTTTATGAATTGTGAATTGCAACAATTACAAAAGTATTATTTCCCTGCATTTATACTGAAAGGTTGTAACTTGTATCATTATTGAAGAGTAGCTGCATATCTATAACATGTTGAACAAATCAGACACATTACATTTGGCAGATGCTTTTATCCAAAGCGATTTACAAGGTATAGCGTAAAGGGCCTTGCCCACCAGGGATGCGAACTGACAACCTTCAGCACCAAAGTGCGTGGTGTAAACTACTAACTTATCCAGTCGACATAAAGATCAATAGATAGTCAATCCCAAAGTTTTCATTAGGTGGAGCTGTAGGTGCTAGTCATGGCTGTAATAAACAGAAGAGCTGTTTATATTACTCTTTAAGCATATTTAATTTTTTCAGCCACTTGAGGGTTAAGTGGTTCTGAAAATTAATGAACGACATAAGCTATGGTTACATTCAGACCGCAGACAAATGTGGCCAAAATCTGATTTTTTTGCCCTTATGTGACCTGTACCTGATGTGTTAAAAACAGTTCCAACAGCACAAATCAGATTTTTTCTCATTTGACCCAGGCCACTTTCATATGTGGTCCTAAATCCAATGCGTATCTGGTATTTTCGGTCTGAATGGCCAGGTCCCATTTATCCGACCTTTACATCACTGAAGGTGTCATTCTACATCCCAGGAGGAGGAGCGGTGGGAAAAATATTTACTTTTTTAATTTTAATAAGCATTTTCCAAACAAAATACAATTATGGAAACACTAATGGACTTTCCTCGCATCCTGCAGGCCTTGATTGAACTGTGTTGATACTATAACTACTACAAAACAAATTATTTTTACTTAAGTACACAATTTTGGAGAAGTTATCCATGCTGGAGATTTAAATGTGCCAAATCTTAAATGGTTACTGAGATGAAATGGGAAATAAATGACAAAAGTGGTGGTAACTGAAGTTTTCAATGTGCATGATAAAGTGTCATTACACGTATATTTACACATATATATTGGTTTATGTAAATTTACATAACAGATAAATAAATCTTTCACTAGAAAGAACCTGTAAAGTGAATGTATTGTGATCTGCAGTGTTCTGAAGCAGATCTGAGACGAACAGTCCTTTTGAGTATCTCATTAATTCTAAGAATTTCACATTTTAACCAAATATTGTCTTCAATTTTCTTTACAAGCGACTCAAACTTGGTAAACTTTTCCTACTTTTATTCTGGAGGGGGGGTTACCCGTAGACCAGTGTCATCCCATCATGATATCATGACTCCCATACATATGCACATCACTTTTAATTGACATGTTATCTCTACGCATTATAAGTTTTACGTACACATGTTCACATCGTGTCAAATAGCACACACTGAAGGTTATATGAACCACAGATCATGGCGTGAATTGACACGCAATCAAATGACGTTGAATAACATGGAAAAGGTGGAAAATGCGTACATATAGCACGCCAAATGCAATAAGAACTAGCATGACATACATGATTTCATGAGATCAGTCTCATCATCCGTGCAATTTCATGTTCAGCACAAATTCGCAAACATTACAAACTGAACTAAAATAAGCATCTGATGAGAACATAATCGACACACTGACCTGGAAGTTACATCAAGGCTGTGAGTCCAGTGTTCTGGTCTGTTGGTGGTTCCATTTATCCTGGGGCTCTCATATGGATCTGAGTTTATCCTCAGCCCATGTCCTACTCATCCACCAGGTTTAATAAAGATTGGTGCAGTCGTTTTGCCCAACAGAGTGGACTGATCACATAACCCCATAATCTGTCAAGGAAATGAGAAAATGTAGCCTTTAATTTTTTCATAGCCATAGTTACCATAGTATTTTAAATATTTGGGTATCAGGATGCCAAAAATGGCAAAATACAGTATGTATTAAAACAGTGTCCCTCTAACTAACTGAACTCTAACCCACTGTGGTTAAACAGAGTGACGCTCAGAGCAAAGAGGACACAGAGGGACAGGACGGACAAACAGTGGAAAAACAGACATGGATTATTCAAGGCAAACCGGGTCATCAACTACAGTAAATACACACAACTAAAGAAAACAATACACCACACAAACTAGACCAGGATTAATCTATACTGTTACTGGTTTGACTTAAAAAGAATCTGCTCCTGGAGTAAACCCTGAAACTGATGGTTTAGATGATAAAAAAAAAAAAAAAAAAAAAGAAATGTATCTGTAACTTTTTGGTTTTGAGGTTTTTAAGCCAAAAAAAAAAAAACTTTAATATTCTTATGGCTCTATTTTCTAAAGAATTCTAACTCTTAGTCCAAAAACTGGTCATGGAGCTGTTTTTATTGACTCATGAATTAGAGCAAAATATAAAATTAATAATATTCCTAATTAGAGTAGATGAAAAATGTTCTCTGCAAGAGTTTGTAAAATGTTGAAGTCGATAAAGAAAGACGTGAAAAACAGAGATCCTAAAGACGCAATAAAACAAAAACAATCTAATTGTTCTAACAACACAACACTTAATGTAAATGATGCAACAAGACAAAAATGACAAAAAAGATAAAACACACAACAACAGACATTAAGATCGAAACTATATATATAAAAAAAGGACTTTTCTACTTGCTGTTACATACTTTTATGTATTTTTTAGGGTAAAAAAAAAACCTACATTTTGTTTTTTCTTCAGTCTTATGGATGACTTAAAATAAGTTTACATTTCCATTCGGTCCACTTGATTTCAAGATAAAACATTATTTAAAGTCATTTTTAAATCTATACCCTATGTAAAAGCAAAGTCAACAAATAGCAATGATAAACAAACATTTGCAAAGTATCACTTTGTAATTAATCTTACTATAGCTATTAAAGAATAATATAATGGTGCACAGTTGCAGTGGACATGGGCCTTTCTTTAACATGTATAGGTTAATGGGTCAGTCTAAATCACCTGTAGGTGTCGATATTAGAGAAGAATGGTTGTTCATGGTTGTCTCATGTCCTCAGATCAGTTCTGATTTTCATCATTGAATATACTACAGCAAAAGGCTGTATTTTAAGGTTTTATGGAACAACACAAACAAGTTTCTCAGGAGAAATCAATCTCAATTATATATGATTTAAGCCGTTTTTACCCATTACAGAATAAATAAATATAAAAATAAAACAAAAATATGATGAGCCATATTAACATAACAGAATGTCCATCGCTTATTCACATGCATCTGTGAAATGTTATAGGTAGA
Organism: Maxillicosta whitleyi; assembly: GCA_029822895.1. Taxonomy (NCBI): domain Eukaryota; kingdom Metazoa; phylum Chordata; class Actinopteri; order Perciformes; family Neosebastidae; genus Maxillicosta; species Maxillicosta whitleyi. The sequence goes on along the minus strand of JAPSES010000019.1, from coordinate 13,817,330 downwards.
CAGTAATGCAGTGATTCTTTATTCGTTGTCCTAAAAGTAGCTGAAGTCCTGCAGACTGCTTCCAAAGAGCAGACTGAGGCTTACAGGGTCTATGTGAACATGTCCTCAGACGACCTCCACATCAAGTCCTGCCTTTTTGTGATTTCAATCAATCCTAGTGAGTGATTAGGACGAACCGTGGCCTGAACACAGCGTTTTACTGTTGCATAATCCCATAGCATTACCCTGTGAAAAAGGAGGCTCCGTTGACTGAGGGCAGCTCTTCAGTTTGTTGGGCCTGAACACAGATGTTATGTCGCCTCATTCACCTCCAACACCCTGGAATGAGGTACTAATACACAGACAGAGGGGCTGATGGGAAAATGCTTCAAAAAACTAGGTACAAATTTTTACTCATTTATTTATTTATTTATTTTTTTTGGGGGGGGGTGACCCTTTAAACTAAATCCAAATAAAAAGTTTTACCATATAACTCAGTTTATGATAAATTTTGTATCACATTTGATAGGCCTACATCCCCTCATATGCCAGCAGCATTAATTTTTATACACACATTTTAAATACAATTTATCTATACTATCTATACTATGCATTGTTTCAGTACATGAAGTAATTATTTTTAAAAATGAATAATAATGTAAATGTCCTTAATCTAACTTTTTGAAAATTACCAAAGACTTTCCTGCAAAAAGCATGTGAGTGATTTAACAAGTGGCCATATTTAAAAAGGCAAAACTCCACTGGCTAAGAGTAGAATGATAATCCACCAGGCGACAGAAAACATGTATGGGGTCATATACAGCAGGTTTTTAAAAGAAAGTACTGATTTTGTTGATAAGGTAGAGGTCTCAGAATCTGGTATAGCAAGTATAATACAAATGGTTTCATGGGGTTATAAA
>JAPSES010000019.1:13786129-13809136 GCA_029822895.1 Maxillicosta whitleyi | reverse complement strand
AGGCAGTAAGAATCACTAGTTCTACATCAACAACACCACATAAAATTGTGTTTTTGTACAATAGCATAATTTTTTTTATCATATATAAATCATCACTCATGTGTGCAAAAAAAATTTAATTCTTAATTGCTCTTGGGGGTCCCCTAGTGTCCACGGGGCCCTAAGCACGTGTTTAGTTCGCTTATGCCTTGGGCCGGCTCTGGAATTGGTACTTTTATGTAAGTACTAAACTTCAGTACTTCTTCCACCCCTGAAAACAGCAAAGTACAAGAACATACAAAAGGATGATATTTTCATTTTATTGCACGAAATAATAATAGTTACCCTAATTAATCTTTTTTTCTTTAAAGGGTGCAGATGTTAAATTTAGATCCCTTAAAGTAAAAAAAAAAAAAAAGAATAATCAGTAAAAATCAGTGAAGTAAATCAATATGCATTTAGTGCAGTTTCCCAGACTGCTGTGATTTGATGTTTTCAGTAAGGACGTCGGTGGAGATATAATTTGATGCCAGAGTCACGTTGACTGGCAGGTTGAGGACTAAACTGCCTCTTTTCCAGCTGCTGCTGAAACGATGATGTGATTAAGAAAGGACAGCTTACACAGAGATTAGCTCCACAACAATAGGTATTGTCTAGGGCTGCCTGGGATTTCACAGTTCATGTCAACTCCAGTTTGAACCAGACTTCGATCGATCGGTCTGAAGTTTTCTACGAAGACAAAGCTGATGGGTTTTTTTTTTGTTGTTTTTTCCGGCTGTTGAATTGAAAAAAGCTTTCATTTTGCAGAAGAATCCAGTCTTAACTATGGGACTGAGTAGTGATGACTGACAGAAAAGTGAAAGTCATTATGTAGGCCAACTGTGAGTTTTTTTTTTTTTTTTTACAGCTGAAGAGGGAAAAGAGAACAGTAGAGCAAAGAGATTGACACTGACCAGTGAAAGTGAAGGCGGTCATTACTGTTGTCTCTCATGTGGGACATGCCAGGATTAACGGGCTGAAATGGCACAAAAAAGAGCACTTGTGATAAGCTACAGCATTATTATGAATTACAGCTCTGGAAAAAAAATGAAGAGACCCTTTTACTCCATAGAAATATGTCATTTTGAGTCAATTTTGGCTCATTTTAAAATCTACAACCACATTACCTCCAAATTCTAAACGAATATATAGACATTTACAACATTTATTTGCAGTAAATGACAGCTGTGATACATTGAATAACTTGTCTGACTTTGGAAAAGTTCATTTGGTGGAATTTTTATTCAGTTTGCATGCATTTTTTTCACGCTCTAAACAAGTCTTCTGCAATTTATTCCACTTGTGGGACATTAGTTTTCCTCTTGATCACATTCCAGGGGATTCCCATGAGAGCCAGGTCTCGACATGTCAACATGTTTTTTCCAGAGCTACGTATAAAACATGATACATCCAGTTATTGGAGTTATCCGTAACTGATCTAACTTCAAAGATGTTATTTTCATTTTGCTCATAAATGATAAAAAAAATATCTTTATTTAACAAAGTCAAAGTCTCATTGAAATGTAAAACGACAAGAGAGCAGCTTAAGACATGGCCACAACAGTAAGTAAAAAATAAAGACAGCACATCCATATCTCACAAATGTCTAGTAACGTGCAATAAAATAAAAGCTGATAAACTAATAAGGCAACGTCTAAATTTAGGAATAATTTCACTCACCAAGACTACTTTGTTCTAAGGTTAAAAATGTCCTTAAATTCCCCCAAGGTAAAAGAGCTGAGACAGTTTCAGGTCATTCTATGAAGTATATGAGGAAGACAGTGTAAGACTTATTGGCCATTTTGTCTCAGGGCATCGATATTTATAACACAGACCAGACTGAATTAGACTTTTACACATGTAGATACCTTTAGAAAGGAATTGGCTGAAGTAGAGGTTGACAGATGTATACAAAAAAGGAACAGAAATGGGTATAGTGTATGTGAAGGTTGTGATAAAGCTGGAGTAAACAGAAATCTAATGTAAAATGTTGGGTTTTTATGACATTTAAATTAGATATTATTATGCAAAATGTAGAAGCATAGTGATCTGATTTCATCTACAATACACTGAGTGGAATTTATTTATGGAATTTGAGGTGGAAGCATGCCTACCCCAGCTTTAATCCAGCACCTACATACTGTACGTAGGAATAAACATACCTGCAGATCTTTCCAGACAGTTGCATCCATGTGTGTTGAAAGCCACTTTAGACATATTGCATGGGTCCATCCTGCTCATCCCATGTCAGTCCACACAGAGCACCTCCAGCCACATGACCGACTCCTCCAGAAGACCTGTACGAGGCCGCGTTTGTGCGGTCAATCCCTCTCCGCCACTGCCGATTTGCTGAGTTTCTGTGTGTTCAACATAAACACACACCCAGAAAAGCCATCTCTTAATGGCAGTCAAATCCCCTGGATGGAGAGATGGAGTGAGGGATGGATGAACGGATGGATGGATGGTGATGGGCGGTTGGCAGGATTACAGAAGTAATGCGAAGCTCTCAGCCCCAACGACCGAGGCAGAGCGGTAACTTAGAAACGCACAGATTACACACTCTGAGCAATACACACATGCACACACAAAGCATGAAGTTTAACATAAAACTTATCAGAAATGCAGATGTTGAAATGGATTAGGGGATGAGCGGGCCATCAGTGGTGTGATCTGATGTCAGAGACGATCGATACAATTTAGAGAATGAGATTAGTTTAGTCTCGAAGCTGTATGGACTAGTTCTGCACTCACCACATCCAAATGCCCTAAAAACCCTGTTTTATACAAGAAAAAAAAATGACACAGAAATTATACAACAGGGCTTTAATGGGTGTCACTGGCTTGGTTGTTATGAAACACCACATTAGGGACCATGTGACCTTTTGGGAGTAACATGCAGACCTCCCAAAATCTAGGTAAACATGGCTTTCATGCAGGATGAGTGAGATGTAACCACCGTTTCCCCCCCATGCCTGTGTCTAAAAGGCTTCTAAGTACACACCATCTGTGGCAGCATAAAATACAGGTCAGCATTGACTTCATAATTGTACCCATTTTATCAGAAAATCTTGAGAAAAAAAAAAAAAAAAGATTAGTCTTTTACAATGTTCAAGGTTGAGAGAAAACAAGGCAAAATCTTGTCTACAGAGTACGTTTAGCAGCTTCTCTTATGTGTCATTGTGCGGTTTGACCACTTCAAGGCTCTAAAATCAGGTCATCCAAAAGACAAGGTACTATGAACTCAAAACCAAGGCTACAATTCTTCTAAATTACACAGCTGTGCTCATTTGCCAGAAAGGCTTAAAATTCTGTAGTAAAATAAACTCTATTAACGTCCTGTTGGATTTACTGGAAAATGCATCGTCTTAAAATAAAGCTGAAAACAGCCATGATCTTATGAAAAGTTTGTTACAGAGATAAGTAGTTCTCACTGGAAAGCAATGTTGCAACCATATGATGTTATAGAAAATGACACATTACTGTAGATTAAAATACCAACAGTGGATAAAGTAGTTCAGATGAGCTCAGACTTAAACATATGCAGCAGTGAAGTGCAACGTACATTAGTGCATCAGCAACATGAACACAAAGAGCAAAACAGTGACATGGATCATTTTACCAAACAATGCATACTTCCACTTTTGCATTTTATTATTAATACTTTGTTTTACTTAAATGGGGTTCTCAGCGCAGACCTCTATAGTGATTCTATATGTATTATAATACTAACTTATTAACCATTTTTGTTTGTACACAACACACACTCGGGTCTATAATTATTTAGAAATCATCTGCCTCAGGGATTAAATGTGTTACATCTCACATTAATAACATGAATTGAAAAAACCAATGACAAAAGTGCTGTTAAGCTAATGTTTTCTATGTATCTAATAGAGTACATGTTTATAAATCTGTCCGGGTTAATGTATTGTCAACTGCAGACTGTTTTGAAGTAGATCTGACAGCTTTAAGACAAACATTCCTTACAAGTGAAACCCATTCATTAGGTCTCCATATTCCACATTTTAACCCAAGGCTGTACTTTGTAAACTACAACCAACTAGCATGACTGCTTCCCTTTCCCTTTTTTGCGTTTTACTCTACTGACTACTACAATCAGAAACAGAAAACTGAGAAAAGTCCAACATCTTGCTGTTTAAAACCAAATTAAATTAGGTTTGGGGAAAATAAGACCATGGACACAGTTGAATGTACAAATGAAATCTTTATAGTTTTTCTTTCAAAAGAAACGAAGCCCATCCAACCCATATCAAATTGAATTTTGCTGCCCGTCGGCCATGTATCCACACAAGGAGGCAGGCTGCTTGCTACAGGTCGTTTCTGCACAACTACAGTAAACAAGTCTTCATGAAACATGCTTGATTTTGCCGGGTACTTTTGCATTCAAACATTTTATTTTGGTAAAACCATACAATTGCACAGCTGAGTATTTCCCATGCAGTGCAGTAGCCTATAAGCTAATACATAAAGCAAAGTCTACATCTAAAGAGCTCTTGGGTTCTCAAATGGACGTGGAACAAGTCTCTGGGTCTGCCCGCACCAGAACCGAATGCTCACCGCGGCTGCAGACCCGCTCCACATTCAAGGAGAACTCGAGAGCCGTCATATATGCAAATACAACAATGAGAATAAACCACATGTTTGTTTCTTTAAGGATTGCCATGTGCCAGACATTCACTGGAGAAAAACAATTCAGGTCAAATTAGAGTAAAGAATCAATAATGCACACAATTGGAGAATCTGAACACTTCTGCACTGATATGCTTAGTAATTTTACTTGCTTTTTGACAGCTTTATTCCAAACCTTGGCATGATTGATCAAAATTTTTTTTTTCTTTTCTTTTTTTCAAATTTTGTTGACCAATTGGTTTTATCTAATCGAGATGACAGGCCCTGAGGAGGCCCTGAAACAGCTGTGGATATTATTTACCGAGTCCAATGTATCTTAAACATTTAAAAAGCTCACACTACCCCGAAATATATAAATTTCACGCATACAGGTGACATTCAACATTCAAGTGCCAGTGTTTTTGTACTGTCTTTTGGTCAAGTTTCTGAAACTTTCAAAGAATCACTTTGAGGCTTACAAAAATAAATATTTGTCAAAAATGCTTAATAAATTACACAAAACTAGCAGCAAAAGTAGAATCTAGAAATCTGTGCAAATGGCTAAATTCCCCCAACTGCTAAATCCCCTGGTCCCAAATAAATCCTGGTTAAACGTTGAGAACCCTTCCCCTTTGTAAACAAGCTGCGTTTTTCCACAATCTCCTCACACACAATATTTGGAAGCTTAAGGACACATATCCAAGACATCTATATAAAACTCTAGATGTGCAATAAAATAACTTTTGTAAAACTTGATGGGCACGACGTACAAGGGCCTACACACCTAAATCAAGTAGCACCATTCAATCTCAAGTTCTCAACACTGTCAGTGCATCTGCTTTTAGATCAATTTCTTAAAAAAAGGTTTCAAGGCACAACACACCCAATGAGAAAACGGGGGCGTCAGGGTTCGACGCCCCATTTCTCCTCCTCTCGATGGCTACTCCTCTTCGAGAGGAAGAGCCTGCTCTGGCTTCATGAAGCCACAGATTTTATAAACACGTCTGAGCAGATGAACTCCCAGAGGACCTGCCAGTACTCATGTCCTGTAAAGGAAGTGGACAACCCCCTCCCCCCCACCCAACCCCCAAATCTTTGGCCACCTCCACAGTTAGACTACGCAGCAATGGAAACCAAAGCCACTGACAATAGTGGTGCACTGAAATCCGCGCCCCCACGCCTACCCTCTGTCCTCCAACCCCAGTGGTCGGAGTGCTGCTCTACCCTTGCTCTGTTCCGTTTAATTGATAAACCTCAGTGATCGTTCAAATGCCTGTCTCTTAAAGATGAACCATGCCTCCAACGCAGCTTGAAAAGAGAAAACGTTTGTAATTAAGTTAAGCCTGCGACTCAGTTCACATGTCCTTCCTTCTTGACCAAAAAACAAAACACTTGCAAGCGTAGAATACCATCTGGGCCTTGTGGTTGTCTGCTGATTCAGTAAACACTAATGCCACAGTATGCCCTCCCGATGCTGTGGTCCTTTATGCAGCCATTTTGAACTTCACTTTCAAGATGGCAGGCATTTTTTGTTTTGATACATATTTGTAGAGAAACAATTCAAAAATCAAAAAACTGACTCAGTTTTTCAATTTTGCACACACCTGCACCAAAAATGTCTCAAGTAAAAAGAAACAAAAAACACCGCCCACTTAATGTAGCTAGCACTTGGTAACATACTAGCTGCCGTAACACTGTCAAGTCAATTGAAAAAACGTGGAGTAACAAGTTCCAGCATTGATTATTCGGTTTCAATCTCAGCGAGTGTTGGCACTGAGCTTAATGACTTCTGTGTTTCTTAAGATTACAATAGGAATGGCTATTTTGAAGACTACCATATCCATAAAAAGGAGCCTGTCCAGGATAGAGTGAGCAAAAAACAAAGAAAAAAAACAAATGTAACTTTGTCCCTTAGGATTAAAATACGGTTGCTTCACAGAGTGGCCCAGGTTATATTAGACATAGTAATGGCTCCATTAGCTGTTTGACTGTAGAAAACGCTACGTGATGTTCCTGCAATAAATTTGAAGTTCAAATGGAATCATGACTCTGAGAGCCACAATACCCCAGTGTTTGCCAAGGTTTGATCAAGTCCAAGCTTAGTTTACCTTTAATAATTTTCACAAAACAAAATAATAAAAACAAATTTAGAGCTCTTGGCCATGTTCATCTGGTGAAATGAAAACACAGATTTCCTGTTTAAATTCAAAAGGCACAGTACATTAACATACAAATGATCCTCAGGTTATTCAATTGGGTTTTTCCACAAAAAGAACAAAAATACTTTTAACAATGAAAGTCCGAGGTTGCTATCGGACAATGCATGTCAGCATCCATGCTCACTCTGAGGTGTGCGAATCTCTGCGGTCTCCAGTGCTTTGCACGTGCTGGTGACTTTCCTTCGCGTCGTGCTGCACTTCCATTTAGAGAGAAGCGAATGGCAGAGAACCAGGGTTGGTAATGTACTGTGTGTCAGTGAAGCTACACAGGGAGGGTTGTTATGGTCTGGCTTAAGTTAACATGTGGTTTCCATTGGGTTGGGTTGACGTGGCAACCTATTCCTATGGCGACTAATTGCCCCACCAATCCACACTACCAGAGTGGCTGTAATTTCCTCCATAGCCGTCATTGCTGTAGAAGTTGCCACCAAAGCCACCTGTGAAGAGAACGTTTAGGTTAGCATTAAATGTAAAAATAGTTCAAATATATTAAACAACTGTTGAACTGCTGAACAGGATTTTTCTGTCTGCTCATAAGTTGATTAAACTGAACTAAAATGTGTAGAAATCTACGCTACATTACCTCCGCCAAAACCACGGTTTCCTCCGGTATTGCGCCCTGCACGGTTGGCACTGAAGTTTCCAGAACCAGACGTCTGACGGTAGTCTCTGGCTCCGAAACCGCCAGAGAACCTATGACAAAAACCATGACTTTTAATTTACACAGGTATTTTAAGTTTAAAATGTACTCTTAATATTAATTTTTCTTTTAGTCAAAACTACACATTGTGTTTAGGTATGGACTGAATCTGTTAGATGTACATTTGCATTTCAACAGGCTTACGAGGTACTTCCTTTTCATCTGGCAAATTAGACTGTAATGATTTGGCTATAGGAGCCAAAAAACAAAACTGAAGAAACTGCTTGTGAAATTCTGAGCAAAATTATGCAGACCAGTTAGTTTGGAAACAGTTTGACTTTACCTTCATTTTTATTGTAACAGATCATTAGTGTTTTAATTTAACACCTGATTATTTTATATTTCGTAAAGTCTGCCCATAAATGTATGCAAATGTTGGAAAGTGATTGTGTTTCCCTTTTAAAAAGTAGATTGTTAAAAATGCATTTTATCCAATGGTGACAATTACCTCTTGGAGCGTCCACGGTTGCTGCTTTTGTGCTGGTGCTCATAGGCAAGGCTCTCAAGCCAGGAGGGAACCTCCTGCTTGGCCTCCACCAAAATGTCCAGCAAATCTTTGGTTATGTTGCTGTTTTTGTCGTTAAAGAACGACGTGGCCAGACCTGCATGACATTGGAGAGCAAGAATTGAAGTTATAGCATAACAAGCTGGCACCGAAAGCATTAAAGGATTCAGAAATCTGATGTCTTCATACCGAGGTTGCCCACACGTCCCGTACGGCCAATACGATGGACATATTCCTCAATGTCACTGGGCAAATCAAAGTTTATCACATGCTTCACATTGCTGATGTCCAGACCTCTAGCAGCCACCTGGCAATGGTAAGAAAAAAAAATATGATCAGGGATGTAAATGTGAACATAAGTGACAGCGGCCTTGAGGTTTTTTTTTTTTGTCAACTGGCCAAGATAACTGAATAATTTGCTGCAGTCAAGTCCGTCACTTCTGTTACACAGGCCTCAGCCCCTCTTTATGATCTGTTTTGCAAGATTCCTCCTGAGCTTTTTCAAAAACCATGGCTACAAATAATTAGGGCTCAACCCTAGATATTTTGAAAAAGGGGTACTTATGAGCTTGCAGTCACGTACTGCTGTAGCCACCAAGATGGGGCAGCGTCCGGACCGGAATTGATGCAGAGCCTCTTCTCTGTCTCTCTGGGAGCGATCCCCATGGATGCTGGTGCAGGCATACCCTTCGTGGTAAAGGAAGTCTTCCAAAGCATCTGCTCCTTTCTTGGTTTCCACAAACACCAAAGTCAGCGAATCCTTACCTACACAGCCACAAGAAAAGAACATGATGAGCAAAATTGAAGGGGGGGGGAGAGGCTCACACTGGCAAACAAGAAAGTAGATGGTTTTCAGAACTGAAAAGAGATGGGAGCAAAATTAAAACGGTCATAACTATAGGTCCAGAAACGGCAATTATGAAGTCAAAACAAGCAAAATGACAAAACTGAGAAATGGAGACAGGGGTTGCATAAAAAGCTTTGCATTAACTGACAACCATTAATTGACAATAGTTTAAGTTTTAATGTACATAGCACTCAACAGAGCTAATGTATAAACCACAATTAAAATGATTACCCTTAGAATTCAGATATTTTCACATTAATGGCCATCAGAATAAAAGCTTGACATAATAATAAAAAACAAACAAAACAGAAAAAAACCGCTAAGGGGAGATGGGGTAGGACAGGCCGTTCACGTAAATAGTCATTATACCCTGCTAACCCTACAACTGATTGCCAATGCACTCTGGTACAAGCCAGGGAAAAGAAAAGATACATCCAAAGCTCCATCCTTTCCTTATTCCTTCAACCTATGAGTCTGACTACCAAAACTAGTTTAACTTTGTTTATTATGGGGTGCATTACAGCTCTACAACATCAAGCTAATATCCACAATCCTCTATCAGCTTTGAAGTCTTTACATTGTTGTTGATGTGCAAGTCTGAATTTAAGCAATGCTGCCCCCCGACATAATTACATCTTGTGGTTTCTGAAGAGGTAGCTGCACTAGTCACCATGGAAACAGTACAAAGGCAGGCAGACAGAATGAAAAAGTCAAATTAATACTTTCACTGTATATAAAGACATCTCGAGCAATTTGTCTGATTTCCACTTAAACAGTACCCTTTTTGGTTTCTTATGGACTAAGGGGTCATCCATTTTTTTTCAACCTTTTTCAAGAGTGTACAAAATGTACTCTTTCAGAGAGAAAGAGTACCCCCCCCCAACAAGAGTACATAAAATGTTGCCAATATTGTCCCAATCCCAAGCCAGCCCTCATCACCTAACCCTATCCACTAACCCTCCGTTTGCGCGTTCACCCGCCATATAGGTCCCATTATGCTTCTGCGGCAGACAGTCGCAGATAGCTTGTCACAGATGGTTTTCTTTTATGGTTGTGCGGAGAGGTGTTGGTGTGCGCTATGTTATTCACCGCCACAACACGCAAAGGGGGCGCGAAGTCGCCAAAGGGAGTCCCAAACCAATTATCTCTGAGGGGAAATGGCTTGTCAGACCCAGGGTGGAGCTTTTTAAAATTTGAGCAAAAAATTGTCAATTTTAAGGGTACCAGAAGGACAATTTTTGTATGTAGGTAGAAAGTTTATACCTTTTAGTTAACGGCTCCGCACACATAATTCTGGCTCTGCCTTTGGGACTGATTTGCTTAAGAGTCCAGCCTGTGCGCGTGTGAAACAACATTTTTCATATTTGATCTGGGCAAACAATTACAGTCAAAATGTCACTACACTGTACTGACAATAAGCACATCCGGAGAAAATTAGCGTTTCGGGTCAAAACTTTAGCGCCGTGGGCTGCTATGCCACTTTGCACTAACTAGAACACTGCTTAAACCTGTTGAACAGCATGAGAGCTGTGGCACAGCCAACGTGTCTGTCCATCTCCATGGTAACGGTTCCTTCCTGTTTCTGGTAAGGTAGCGAGAGCATCACACTCATTCGGCATCACTTTTATGCCCTCCCCCTTAATCAGGAGTGCCCTCCAAAGCTGAGGACGGAATTCCGTTTGGAGTGACACTTGTAGTAAAGTGGCAGTGAGTAGGGGGTGGTTTCCGATGGCCCATAATCTACCGTTTAACTAACAAGCTAAAGTGGCGCAGTACATACGGACTCGGTTAGAGATCCATACATTGTAGGTTCGATTCTGCCTTTTTCTAAGACTTTTTTTTGTCTTGGGTATCAACATTTATTTGACATTTTGAAAGTGTGCATCCCTCATTAACCCCCTCCCCCCCAAGCATACGTTTTGTCTGCTCCTGAAAATATTGAAAAAAAAATGGATGACCCCTAAGTTGTGATGATGACTCAGCTAAATACCATGCATTTCTAGTTTTGAATGACATGCATTTCTACAGAGATAATTCACAAACACTTCCAAAAACTCCACAAGTAATAGATGTAACCATATTTTTAAAAAATATATGTTTTTTTTCCCCACATTTATTCATGCTAGGTCCCTTTGCCCAAGACCTCTAATGATAGGGCAATCCCAGTGCAGTTGTAAACAGTTGTACACTGAACAAACACTTCGGTGGCATTTTATGTCACAACCACCTGACTCATGGAAACTAAATGCTCTATGACAACCAGCCAACAACATGTTGAGCCAGCTGACTTGTGTTGACAATGGATCACTACATTCAAAAGGCCTCTTTAATAAGAAACTAAACCGTACTCAACATTTAGTGCAAGGCAACAGTTTCTGTTGGTCCTAAAAGCTCTTACAGGAAATGACAGGAAAAAATAAACTGAGGCAGCATGTCAGCTTGGGAGCAGAGGGACAGGATGAGCTGTGGGATGTGATGTTTCTGGCTTGTGGGTCAGAGTGAAATATGGTGTTCTCACACTTACCCGGCTTCTCTGGGGGCTCTGCCACATTTTCCTGAACCTCACTGGGAATAACTGAGATAAAACCAAACCAGCCAGTAAACGTAAGGCTGCTTCAGTTCACAAGTTTCACAACTTTATATCATTGTTTTTACAGAGACCACATGAGAATTTAAGGCCTTTAATACGGAAACTTCTTTCAGTGTTTGCTCAGTCCTGCATGATATTTTATCTTCCACTCCAAAAACCTAATATTAGGAACAACATTTGTATGCAGAGATGCAGCAAGTCAATATTAGCTCGGTATGGGGCACACTGACAAACACAGAATGATGGGTTAGAGCCCAATGTGACCTGCATGAGAGAAAACAAGCATTTCTACCCCAATGTTTTTTTTTTGCGTTTGTTTCTTACCTGTTGCATTGAGCAGATCAAGAAGGAAGGACCTCTTATCAGTCTCTTCGACCCAAACAACCTTCTGGGTGATGTTCTCTGAAGTGGAACCAACACGTCCGACAGCCAGGAAAATGTAATCTTCCAAGAAATCACGAGCAAGGATCTACAATCAAAGCAAAATATAAGTAAGTCATTGTGACCAGCAGCCATTTAATACTAAAAATTAGTGTTCACTTGACAGCCATATAATATTTTAATGGCAAAAAAAATGTCTCTGACTTAACTACAAATTTATAACATTCATAGGTTGTTTATATAGTTAAATTTCACTGCTGGTGTTGTGGAAGCATGCATTCAGATCATAATGTTGACCGGTTTTCTGAGTATGAGATGACTGGGCATTCTGTTTCAGGGTAGCTGTAAATTTTTTCCAATCAATAGAGATTTGTGCTTTGAAAAATGTTGATCATTTCCCAAAGAGGAATAAAGAACCCAGATGATGTTCAGAGTTAACCTATAATCAGATAATTGTGCTGTATATTTGGTTATTATTTCATTGTACCTGAATTTCCTTGGGAAAAGTTGCACTGAACATCATTGTCTGGCGAATCCCTTTAGGTGGCATTGTATCCTGCTCCACAATACGTCTGATCTGTGGCTCAAAACCCATGTCCAACATGCGATCAGCCTCATCCAGGACCAAGTAGCTGCAGAGATATTTCAAATTTAGTCGACATATCAAATAGATGTTGGGGTTGATTCTTTTGATATGGAACCCTGGTGATGTACTCACTTGCAGTAGTCCAGACCGATCTTGCCCCTCTCCATCATATCAACCAGACGTCCAGGTGTGGCTACGAGCAGGTGACAGCCTCTCTCCAGGTCCCTGATTTGCTGGCCGATATCTGCACCTCCATATACTACACAGGGACGCACACGAGAACGATAGGCGAACTAGATGCGGAGGAAAAAAGCAAAACAAACCAATGTCAGCAGTGAAAGAAAAATGTTACTATGTTATACAATGGTGTCAGATTCTGGTGTAAATTGGCTCACCTTTCTCGCCTCATCATAGATCTGCAATGCCAGCTCTCTGGTGGGAGCCAGGACAAGTGAGATTGGGTACTGCTTGCGACGACCATATCTTCCATTTTCCTGAAGTATTAAAAATTTTAAAAAGCAGTGTATACGTGTCAGTTTGATTAGCATGCATTTTTACCACTTAGTACTTTAGCAAAAGCACAGTTTGAACAAGACTCTTAACTTGTGTATTTGAATTGTATATCTGATATGCATTTTATTATTCATCATTACATCTTTATTTTGTTACTATTAGTACATCTCATCTTACCTGTCCACTGTTTTTGACGGCCTGTAGAGCATCTCCTGGCCCATCGGTGTAGATCTGACTCAGTACTGGCAGTAAGAAGGCAGCAGTCTTTCCAGAACCTGGAAAAAAAAAAAAGACATAAAAATTAGATCTTAAATACAAAGACACGGAGTTGCAATCAACATTCACAAAGTAGAAAAATCCATCAAAAGGGGCCTTAAAGTCAAAGGTAGAAAGGGCACACATTAACCATTAAGAACTCACCAGTCTGGGCACAGGCCATCAGGTCTCTCTTTGACTTGATGATGGGGATAGCATGCTTCTGGACAGGTGTGGGTCGAGTGTAACGACTCAGGGTGATGTTGCCCATGATAATCTCCCCCATGTCCACATCATGGAACTACAGATTGATTGAATGAGAAATATTTAAATATGACACATATTCCCATTTTGACTTTGAAAATTAAGACGATCCGAGGTCTGCAAAGTTATATGACATACACTTTCGATGTGGGGTGGACAGTTGCTTCCTGTGGCCTCCACAGGAATGTCATCATATTTCTCGAAGTTTATCCCAGTGTTGCTTCCAGAGAAAAGCTCACTAAAAAAGACATTTACGCAAGATTAAGTAATGTGTTGAAGTGATATTATGACTTACTTTAATTAGAGTACCAGTAGGTGCCTTACTGTTCCAAGCGCTCGTTGGGGGCAGTGGGCTTAGACCAATCATCATCTCTGGCGTCTTCTACCCAGCGACTGTTTCCTCCACCTGAAAAACCCCCACGCTCATACCTGTATTGACAGAGTGTTTACAGTTTTCAGGTTGAACAAATGATGAGCCAATACAAGTTATTTAAAGACTTGATTTCAGCCTGAAAGGTCAGTTTGACTGACTGCCTTTAAGTGAATCCTGAAACGCATAAATGAATACTTCATGTACAAACCTTCCCCGTGAGCCTGCCCCACGGTCATTGAAGAAGGAAGACTTGTTCCGATCTGTACGTCCTCCAAAGCTGTTGTACGCAGCATCTCTGGGAGCTCCTCCCCAGCCACCATCTTTGTTTTCATAGGTTCCAAACCCTGCAATAAAAACATGTAGAGTCATTATCACAAATGAAGGTAAATACAAATAAGCCATCGCCAAAAGCTGGACAGACATTACCAGGTCTTTAAGACCAGGAGCACCACGGTCACTTTCCTTTCAAAGTGATATCTAAGGTTGTTACATTAATGTTGATCAAGTACATAGCTAATGTAGTTGATGATTTCTTATACACTATTGAAAACTAAATCATGCATATGTAGCATGAAATGGCACTGATATAATTATATGAAAAAGGGTGGGGATGGTAGAATTTAACACTACACTGCAAAAATCTATGGTTCAAGTCTAAGTTGAATATCTTAAGGCATGACAGGATTTCCCCACCTGCATTTTGTAATGGTTGATTAAACGAGCCTCCACCCCTGTTACCACGGTAGGCGCCACGCCCACCTCTATCATTGCGAGGGGGTCCACGTCCTCCAAAGCCCCCATTAGCGCGGTTGTCATGGTAACCATTCACAAATCCATTGCTGCGTCCATTGTCCCATCCAGGTGAATCTTCAAATGGGGAAAAAAGAAAATGAACCATGTGAAGATAAATACGGTGCTACTTATGATAGTCATATCTGTGAAGATAAACAATTAGACTAATTGTTGTGCTCTGTACTGACTGAAATCAAGTTTCCTCCAATTATTTTTATCCAATATAAAGAAAATATATAGGCCATAAGCACCTCCACAGCTGACTGGGATCTAAACTATGATCTTGTATATTTTATCTAACAATCTGTGCCGCTGATGCCCAATACAAACAAGTAGGCAGTGCACAACAGCAAAGCAGATTTTTTGATCTGCAGAATCAAATGCAGTAGAATCCAGCAATTTAAAGATCACAAAAGTCTAACCTGTCATCTTTAAAATTCTCCACCAAATCAACTGCAATCTTAGACGCACTAAACCACATCTCTGCCTGTTGACATTTACCACAACGATCTGCCCAGCTTTGGACACTGGCTGTGTCATCGTTCCCATCGGTGGCCACACTATTATCAGTGCAGGCTGATGATGAGGCTGGTGGGGTACAATGGACAGTTAGCACTGCCATGGCAAAGGCTCACCAAGTAGCCTAGTAATCTATGCAGCCATAGTAGCAAAAAAGGGGCAGACCACACACAGATCTAGGCTCATATTAGTCCTACTGGTGAGGGAAGTTAGACTTCACTATTGTGGCCATCACTAGATCTGTGGTGAGTATGATCCAACTTGTACCTGTTTAACAGGTAAATGCCCCCCGCCAAAGACAAAGCTCCACACAGACACTCATCTATGCTTTTCAAAACAGTCCATACAATATACAACGAACAAAAGATGCCAGATTTTGTCTTAGATACTAATCTGAGTAAAAAAAAGAGTAAATTAATTTGCAATTTGTGATGCTTAACTACCTCAATGGAAGTAGGATTCACCTGCAAGGATTTCAGTATAATGCTCTCCCCTTTAGTGTACCACACAAATACGTCTATACCCTGGATTTCAATTCCACTACTGGGTATGGAACATACAATTTTCCACAAACTACAGCAGTAACAGAGTTGACTTGGGTCTTGGTACAGTTTAGCAACTCAGACTGGTATCTGACAAAACAGCTCTTATGTGCACTCTGTAGACATGGCTGAACACACCATGCAGAAGTGGCACAGCCTGTTGGTCTGAAAAAGTAATGCAATGTCTTCACATCAAACCAAACCACCAAGATAAACAAAGGTAAAAACTTCCCTTTGATCCAATCTTGAAAAACACCATGTCAGTGATGGCTTGAAATAAAACACTAAATGCCTTTTCTTTTAAAAACAGTTATTGCACATTATGGTGGGACTAGCTGAAATGTAAAAAAAAAAAAAAAAAAAGGCCAGGACAGCACTGACACATTTCTGTGTGCCTGATGATTTCTCAACAGCAACAAAATAAATTCAATATTTTGAGGCTGAAACACATTGTACACTGTCTAAGGAAAGATTGAGACATTTTCATTTAAAAACACAGCTAAAAACTAACTGGTTTGGTGAAAACAAGTGAGAAAAGGAGGATTAACTGCACTAACACGTCTTGTGCATTTAGGCATGTTTGGATTCACTATTTGATCTCACCTTTATCTGCACCAGAACAGAAAACATAGTAACAGCTAATATTTAAGTTGCCAATTGTGCAGTAAAATTAACAGGGAGACATGTTGTAGAGTTCCTAAGAATTATATTGGAGACATGTTGAAAACATTATCTTAAATGGCTCTACTGTAACATTTCCCAAACGCATCCCTTACTAGTGATCTTGAGACAACAATAGGCACCAACTCAATATCAAATGCTAAAGGCAGCGCCAAGTTGAAAACTCAGCGACCATTGTGGAAAAAACCCAGATGCAAAACATCCCTTAAAGTCAATAATGTGCCCAGGGCAGGTTTCTGTTTTGCCACTACACGAACCACTCAGTTATACTTAACATACTCAAAATGCAGAACTTAAGTCTGCATTTACTCAACATCTTACCACACTAGTCAATCAATAATCTTAAGTACTTATATTGATAGCATTTGACAAACATGTTGTAAAATCTTCCAAGAAATAGAATGCAAAGGTTTGTGTTTTTAATAATGAATGTGACAGTTATACCAACACAGCAATGTGAAGCACTGCTCCAAAGCCAAACAAAACTCCTGTTTTTATTGCACAAATGCAACCAATGGCAGCTATTGATTCATTAGTTAGACAGCCACACTAGTGATGCAGTGCAGTGTATTCAACGCACCATCACCATGCATCAAAAGCAACTTCATTTGCAAGCTTTGACAAACATTGGGTTAGGCCCACATTTCTGCTGCTATTTTCAAGTGACCATGGCAAAGCAAGGACACATTGATTCTGTTCCAGTGTTCAACTATATACACCATGAAATTCTGCCAACAAGTAGATGGCATGCAGGTAGAGGTCAAGGTATACCACATCTGTTTCGCCAACCCCCACTGTAGGCATGGTAAAAGGCAAGCTCTTGAGAGGCCAGTCTTGGGTAACCTGAGCAAAGGTAGGGAAGCAGGCTATAAAAAGACTCTCCCATAATTACTGGCTCATGCAATATGAGTGTTGGGCTTGACTTTACACTAATAGTTACCAATATTACAGTCATCCCATCCTGAAGTATAGTTATTTCTTTGTCTTTGCTGACACTCTGCCTGCCATGGTTGTGGACACTGCTTAGAAGGAACTTGGGGGGGGACATTGCAGGTAAAATATGGGCTTGAATTAACAATGAAATTGTTCATTTTCAGTCACAAAACCTTCAACAAATAAATGACAATGAACATATAACTGTTACATTGAATTGCCTTTCATCACTAACATCTTGCTCTCATTTTGACTGCAAGCATCCCAGCAAAGAGAAGCATATAAATTAATCATGAGCCCATCATTAAAAGTAAGTGAAATATGTAACTAACCCTCTACCCCTTCGCACTGGCTTTGCTGGTGTGTAAATGGCTATTTCATGCATCTGAAAATGCAGGTTGCCCTCAGCGAAAGCAGACAGAAGGGACTTACAGAGATTTACTGGTGCCACTGAATAACCGCACTGTCTACCAGCGGAATAAGCATTTCCTGCTGTGGAATAAGAAAACAGCAAAACGAGAAAAACGTCAAGTGTGCAATGACACAGTGCCAGAATTAAAATATATAAAATGTTAAATGATGTGAGTATGCCAAAACCACCTATTAAACATTGTAGTAAGTCTAAATGTGTCTGATACAAGCACCAACCACCCCCCACCCACAATTCCCCTTATCAGAGCCGTCAACAGCTAGCACTCACCAGCCAAAAACACCCATGAATTGGACGGTTTTAAAATTTTCCCACATTCTCATTCATCCCATTGGTTATGGGTATCTTAGGCAGAAATTTTGAGGCTACAGATGTTTTCCAGAAGCGTTTGTCCTACTTAATCAGTGCCAAAATAAGCCGTCATGCACAGACACAGAAACCATTCAACATGGCCGTCTCACCTCTTCTGTGCACCAGCAAAAATTAAACCACGGCTACTGTGGTTCAAAGTACAGCAAATTTACTGCAAAATACCATCTTTATCTTGACAGAATGTCCAATGTGTCAAGAAACGTATGGTTAAAACCTGACCAATTTCTATACTGTGCTTGCTTTTACCGTGCTCTGATGGGTTTCAAGATAATGAAAAACCACCAGTAGTCAAACCTGTGAAAAACAGTGTGGCTGTGATGAAATGAGGACTCACCGTTTTTGGAAGCATCTTTGTTCCTCAAGTGAGGCGGAATGTAACGCCCTGAAAGGAGGGAAAACAATGTTATTAGCCAAATATAAATAAACAATTTATTCCAGAGATGAATTTTGTATAACACTTAAAAACATAAAGGAGTAATCACTCAAGGAAAATAAGTGCACCGCATTGTATACAGTCATTATACAACTTCCCAGACATGTTAACAGCAGCTACATGCAAGTAAAATATGATGCAGTACTTACTGCCGGTTCCTCCGCCTTGTCCGTCAGCAGAGTTTAAGTCTAGGGCAGCAAGCTAAAAAAAAAAAAAAAAAACAGAACAAAAATGTCAATGTGTAAATTCAATCGGGTAAGCAACGACAAAAGGACTAAATTAGATCCAAAACAACGACATTTGACCAAAAAAAATAGCATTTCATGTATTTTTTGTTGAAATACTATAAGCAACTCCATTGCATGACTACTGTGTGCATTTAAGATGGCGTTAAACCTGTATCATTCATGGTTAAAGTATAACACGACGCTAACGCATCACATAATTATGGCCATTAAACAGACGACATCGCATAGCAGTGATGGTGAACTGAGAAAATGCTGACAAACGAAAAAAGAAGTAGAGTATAAGGCATGTTTAAGTCAGTTACGACATGATATTCTAATTAATTAGGAGGATGTAATAATCGAGTGGTTAAGTTTAATGTAACGTTAGGAGTTTGTTAAAGCCGCTGCCAACACTTTTTTTTCTCCTGCGCCACGTTTCAGGTTGAGAAGGCCCGACGTTAGCCGGCTAAGATACCAGGATACCGGCCGGAGAGTTACTGTTAGGTAATACCCGAAACCGCTTTTAATACGAGCACAAAACCAAATTAAATAGGTTGCCAGTTACGGATATGTGATTTTTTTGTGTTCTCAACCTACTCTGAAATACACAAAGACCTAAACCGGCTGGATGGTTCACTTCAGTGGCATAACGAAGTGCCGAGCTCCGCCATCACAATCTCTCAACGGCGACATCATCACCTCCATTTTAGCAGCACCAACGTTAGCATGGCTCCAGGCTAGCACACACAGCGTCTTTCTCTACCGAAACTACATGTGCCTAATAGCAAAATGTCATGTTAAAAAGCAGTAAGGAAAAACAAATCGCTAAAAGTACTTACCTGCTGATCTAGACCGTGTGGATTATCAACGACCACATGACTCATAACTAAAGAGAGTAGTGGGGGATTATTTCTGAAGAGAAAGGATTTTCTTTGTTAGCACGACCGGCTATGCTGAAACGTTAATTTAGCTCTTCTTTTCAATATAAATTACGATCCAAGTCCAGCGGCTGCCGATAAAGTTTGTAAGACTGCTACGTTTACTTTTCAAATAAATAAAAGTGCGGTGTCTTATAAATATAAATTCCGTTCAAGTTTCCAAATTTAATTATTTCTGTGGAGCTGTTGAACAAAAACCCCCTCCCGGCAGGCTTGACCGTGGTGGAATGAGACATCGGGTGCTCAGGTAGCGCGAGATATCGCCTGTGTAACCCCGACCACTGGTCCGTCGACCAAATATCGCGAGGTTTCTCTTAATCTCGGATTGGTATGAGCAAGAGGAACTGCAATTGGTATGCTTGAAAAACTAAGGAAATCTTCTTTCAATAGTTGTACCTCAATCCTGGCATAAAACATTGTATTAACATTTCCAAATACAAAGTCAACTGATTTTGTTCCTTAGTCCTGGCATTAAATATTGTATTAACATTTCTAAAAAAATAAAATAATCTAATTTTGTTCCTTAGTCCTGGCTTTAAACATTGTATTAATATTCCTAAATACAAAATAAATTGATTTTGTTCCTTAGCCTGGCATTAAACATTGTATTAATATTCCTGTACAGAGATGCGATCAGGGATTTTTTGGTCCCATGAAAAAAATTACTTTGATCTCATCCACTTCAGTGCCACAGATCATGCAACCCCTGAAAAACATAAGACTAATAAATATTCTGCTTACAGTCGATTTTATGATGTCATGCAAGATTGATGAGAAAGGTGCAAGCCATCTATTACAAATTAATAATATTTTTAATGACAGTTGTAACATTTTTGTTTTACATTGATATAACTAAATACAAATAAAATATGGTTTTACTTTTTGGATGGAAGTATATTCACTGGAATCATCTAGGAGCTCTGGCACCTGGAAAAAATTATATCATGAAATAAGGAGGAGAAAGCAGGGGTTAGACTGGATATTATTATTATTATTATTATTATTATTATTATTATTATTATTATTATTATTGTGTCTATTTCCCCCCCGAAAACAAATGTAATGTACAGAACTAATATGTTTACTGTGTACTGTGAAGCAAATATTCTTTTACGGATATGAATAATTGGCTAATGTTCTACTATTCTCCCGTCAGCCATGGGCCTTTAGAATAATCAGCATTTTCTCCATCTAATGATGCCCCTGTCCCTAAAATAAATTAAAATAAATAAACCAATTTATAGTATGGAAATGTGCACTTTTAAAATGCATTCTCAAGTTGTTGGAACATTGCAAGTAAAATTAATTTTCTGTTAAATCAACAACCTTTATCTTTAGAGGTGATTGAATATAAACAATTATCACTTTTCTATTTCAGCACCTTTACTTTAACTCTGTATAAACCCTTATGGATTTACTGGAAAATGCTTTGGCACCAAATTGAAAACAAACCTTTATGTGAGCCCATGCAATGATATAATGATTTGATGCCTTGATGTAAAAATAAACCACACAGAAATATACCAAGTAGTTGAAATGAACTCATCTTTAATAAAGTCCAACATGCACATTAACATATAAGTAATATTAATCCAAAAATATCATATATACAATCATCATTATATATGTGCTTTTACTCTCAATATATACATATCTTTAGATGCAGAACTTACTTTCAATGTGAGAAGTCTGAAGTTAAAGAGCTGTATATCAATATTTAGACCAGTAATCAACTGGTCTAAATATAAAATAAATAAGGTGGGATTTAACTGATCACTAGATTACACTGAATTGTTATACAATATAAAATGAAACAAGAAAAAACAAAGAACACAGGCTTAGGAAAATACCAAGCAACTTCAGTACTGAATAAACTCTAGCATGATCTTCATTTTCCTTCACTACGAAAGCACTATTGCAGTGGTACACATACACAAAAAGACTAAACTCCAGAATAGTTCATGCAAGTAAAGATGAGACATGCAGCTGATTGTTCTGTTTGAGCATAAAGATCTAGATTAGAAATCTGTATTCATTGCATGTTTCCTGAAAGGAACATGTGACATCTGGAGTGGAAGACTGACCTAATCTTATGGATTCAAATGTCCTTCAAAGGTCAGGCTGGGTCAGGCTTTAGCTTAGCCAAAGCCCTCCCACATCCTACACCCTTGGCCTCCACTTCTCATCCCGCCCGTGCCCCCCTGTCTTTATTCTGACGTTGAGCCTTCTGTCCTGCATACAGTGCACAGTGTGTTCTTTGGCCATTTATCCCTTGCTTTGTGCTGTGCTGAGAGGCTGAACACTGAGGAGACCATATGTTGTCGTTTGAAGGTTCACCATAGTGTAATTGGCTACTGGGAGAAAGGTCAAGAAGTGGGAGATTTACAAAATCAGACACATGAAGTGAAAGACCCCCTGATGAAAACTCCAGCAGAGATTTCACAGGTTATGTTTTTAGAGTAACTACATGTCCCAGAGCAGACAGTTTCGTGGAAAATGTAACCTACTTTTCATAGACTGTCTGTAAATCATGAGTAAACACCTTCTATATTAGTTAATAGGTGTGAGTCATTCACTGACTGGACATTTACATGGCAAGTACAAGAGTGCACCTACCTACTGAAAAAATGTTGCTCAACTTGTTGATACAATTGATAGAAAAGGGTGTGAAGTGGAAACCAATTACGTATATATTCTACCAGTATTTGTGTTCCTCATATCTATCTCTGCCAAAGAGATTATGTAACAACCTGCTGTTGTTAGTTGGTTTGACACTCAGTAGGATTACGCAAAAAATTACTGCACTGATATTCAAGAAACTTGGTGGAAGCGGAAGGACATGATAGGACAAGGACAAATCCCTTATATAATGAGTCATATCCATAAAATTCCCATTTTCCTTCTGTGGATATTTAAAGTTGCTTATGTCTTTGAATATGACAAAAAGTGCATGAGTTCTACTCTGTATGTATCCTAATACAGCATGATTTTTGTACTTTATGCTGCTAGAAATCTGGCTCCATCTACTGGGGAAAATAATATTTCACACTTAAACCATTATTTAAAAAAATAAATAAATAAAAAAGCATAATAATGAACATGAAAAGATTATATCTGAAACATTTTTGTCACAGAAACATCCTCTAGTATCTGAATCATTTTCTCTAAATGCAGAAGATTGGACTACAAAAAAATAATCACTAATCTTTTTGTAAATCCTTGAAAAAAGTTTTGTTGATGTTTTATGATCTTTTCGCATC
>JAPSES010000019.1:13767919-13784951 GCA_029822895.1 Maxillicosta whitleyi | reverse complement strand
TTACCTTTTTATCACATAGTTCACATCTTCCTCTTCCTTTTGGGCGCGTCGTCAGGTGCCTTTGCCGCTGCGGAACGGGAGAAAATTTGTAAATGTAAATTTGGCAAAACTGTACAGAGACAAGGGCGGAGCTTGTTGACACTGGTCTACCATCCTTTAGCCAATTAGGATGAAGAACACAACATACTGTAAAAAAAAAAAAAATTAAAAAAAAAAGCTCCGGTGTAGCAAATGGAGCTAAAAGTTGCTAAAAGCCTGCGACGTGTCAGAGCAGGTAAACCGACAGCCTCACAAGAACTTTTCACCGGAGCTTCGTAGCCAAGACATTTCTCAGGAAACATGTGCAGAGGTGTTGGTTTTCCCTCGACAACGTGAAACGAGCAGACGTATGTTTTTTTTTAAGGATGTTTTCCGGTGCCTCACAAGCACTTTTAACGGGTGCCAACCCAAATCCCACTAACAACCAATTCCAGCTTTACTAGCTACAGGAACTGGCTAACCGGAAGTTCTAACACAAAGCGGAAGAAATTTCACTGTTAAAATGGGCGGGGCGGAATAGGGTCAATACATGTGTCTGTTTTCTTTAAAATGTTAAAAAAAAAAAAGTAAAAACAAAAATATAGGCCTAAAATATCGGGATGCATACCATGTACCGGAATGCAGATATATCGCGATACGTATCGTATTGTGACCCCTGTGTCGGGATATGTATCGTATCACGAGGTTGTTTGTAATAAACCCCGCCCATGGTGACTGTTCCGCACACGTACATCACAATGACAACGCCCAAACAATGTACTACGCAGCGCTAATTTGAACCAAAGCTTTATGTCAGAGTGATAATAACAGTAAACTCCATATATGAGCCAAGTTTGAAGTAAAATGAAACAAAATGTATGTTTTATAGACATTTGAAATGTTGTTCATTATAAGTAAATGGGGGTGGGGGGGTTAAAAATTCATTAAAATTTTTAACTTTGACCTACTTTTCCCAAAATATAAACTCAGTTTGTC
Source organism: Maxillicosta whitleyi (assembly GCA_029822895.1). NCBI lineage: Eukaryota > Metazoa > Chordata > Actinopteri > Perciformes > Neosebastidae > Maxillicosta > Maxillicosta whitleyi. Next base: position 13,783,937 of record JAPSES010000019.1, on the reverse strand, counting down.
ACGACAAACCCTACATGAGGATAAAAATTGTTCAAGTAAAAAAAAAAAATGGAAGTTGAAGCTTTGCTGAAAATCATAATTAACATATATCATATCATAACAAAATTTCAACTTTATCTTCACAAAAATCACAAAAAGCCAACTTACAATTGAATCGATCGTTGTTTTTATTATAGAATTGTTCAATCTATAAAACAGTTCCATCTGATCTAACCTCATGTGTTCCATCGGTGCTGGTTCTGGGTCGGTGCTGGTTCTGGGTCGTTTATTGTTGCAAATGACATTAAAGTGAGCCTTAAATGGAAGTGGGTCGGTGATATAATTGCATCTGAAACAAATAAACACGACTTGAACTGACTGTTTTCGTTCGACACGTGAAAAAAAAACAAACCCTCATGAAACATCAAAGCAGCGACGGTGTTGAAACGTGAAGGGAACGGCTTCAGGGTCTGAGGCGTTTACAGTGGAAACGCTGAACTTGGCGGTGAAAGTACCTGTATCACCGCCAACGATTTCCCTCATGGACGTGACCTACGAGGCTGCGGCGGCGGTGCGTTCAGGGGCAGGTTTCCACAGGCTGTTAACCTCATTATCAGGCAACATGTGTCCATTAGCATTACACAGGCTCACACGCCACGAGCCCTGCCCACCATTGTGATGACAAGGCAGGAGGGGGTCGGCCCAGGTCTGCCTTGGACCACACACAGTCCTGGTGTGACCTCAGATCACCCCCCACCCCCACCCCCACCATCATCACATCCAGATGCCGTGAGCCGACACACCCTGAGGACTGTGTTCTCGAATACTTCAGATTTTTTTCCCTTCATATTCCTCGTTATAAAACGCCTCCTTTGCCTCGTTTGATCTTATTTCTTGCAGCGTTAACCTCATTTGTGTCATTTTACATTTTGTTTTGTTTTACATTTGACATGTTGTGTTAAACACACTGGATCTAAAATCACACAAAAAACATGAACACCAAACAGGAAGAAGTTAGATTCTTGACTGTTTTCACCAAAAACATGTTGAACAAAGCATTTTTAGAAGATAGTATAAACATATGAATAGAAAACGTCGCAAAAATAACTACAGATTTGGTCAGTAATAAAGTTATGTACAAGTATTTACATGAAAATGCAGGTAATGCTGGAAAACTACATAGAAGTGTTTACAAAAACAATCAGATTTTACAGGATCTGATTGGCTGATGTCTTTGACTTTTCCAACCAATAGGAAACACATGATTTTTAACACTTTAAACACCATTTTTTTTGTCTGCATTAAATATGACAATAGGTTATAAGATAAGGTAAGATACAGTTACAGGTTCTCAGAGAACACACAGTGGGGGTGCAAAAAAAAAGATTGAAAGGTGCATCATTTAGAAGTGAGAAATTAAAATAAAATATATAAAATACATTTAAAATGTTCAAGAATTATTATACAGACATACAAATAACTGCAGTGTAGATGTGGTTGATAAAGTGGATTATTATTATTATTATTATTGCACAGGTTATGGTTTATCAAACACCATCTGTAATGAGACCGTGGGACAATGTCTGCAAAGTTTGTTCACTGGTTTTTGAGTTTTTGACAAAAAAAATCAATCGAATTTTATTCATTTAGCAGCAAATCATAACAAAAATGATCTCGTGACACTTTTCGTATAGAACCAGTCAGAACGGGCAGGATCCTGAGGTGTTCTCAGGCCAGCCTTTGCACACTAGTCTGGTCAAATTTGACCCATTTTGACATTCAACAGTAGTAAAAAAAAAAAATACCCTAAACATCATTATTTTATCCTGAAATTTGATGACTTTTCCTAAATTTTGCCAAAATACACAGACATGAAAATATTTAAAAATGTTCTACTTTTGTACAGGTGCTACTGAGGCTGGTGAAGCTCAGTTTTATATATAATGTATAAATACATCATGTTTTATGTAAAACAGGACACGATACTGTCTGATAGTAGATGTTTTTCTCCATCTTCTGCCACTGATCCGTGGTCGGGTCTCGGGGGGGGGGCAGCTGCCTGAGCAGGGAGTCCCAGACTTCCCCCTCCCCGGGCACTTGGTCCAGCTCCTCCTCCTGACACATTCCCAGAGACATAGACATAGTCTCTCCAGTGTGTCCTGGGTCGTCCCCGGGGCCTCCTGCCGGTGGGACGTGCCCTGAACGCCTCACCAGGGAGGCGTTCAGGAGGCGTCCTGAGCAGATGCCCAAAAACGAATGTTGAAAAACATAAAAAAAAAACTGTTCTTCCTGCTCTGAAACATTACATTTATATATTACATATATTTATTATTTATTATTAAGTGGGATAATTTATTTAGACATTCCAAATAAATCTGTAGTTCAACATTTTGTTTAGACTCTTATTATGAGGAAATTCTGGGTTAAATTTGACCCGAACCAAACTGTGAAGGTTAAAGAAATGAACAGTTTAAGTTAAATAATGACAAAAAATGTGTCTTTCCTTCTAATTTAGATGCTTTATAATATGTACATGGTTACACAGATCAATATATTTACCTATTATTCACTGGTAGGAAGTCATATATGAACTTTCATTTCGGTCCATGACCTTTGACCTTGAAGGGTTAAACTCAAGGTCATCATCAATGTGTAGCCTTCAACACTTTTCTTCTGTTAAAACTACTGGTTGGATTCGTTTCATATTTTACATGGATTTTCCTTGAAACAATGTCTATAAAACATCTTCACAGTTTTAAGAAAATCAGATTTCTGACAAATTTCTGAAATATTATAAATGTTCCTTTCCTTGTAAACGTCCATATTTTGATGGTTTATAACATGTAAATGTCACAGATATTAATGCAGTTCCTATGGGTCACTGATAGAAGTCATATATGGACCTCCAGTGAAAGCCCCGCCCACTTTTATAGTTAGATTGACCTGCATCCAGAACCACAGAACTGGAACATAGAACAGAACCTGATAGAACCTCACACATTCAGCTGGTTCTGATTCAGATAGAACAGACGCTGGCGTACGGGGTTTTTACTTGTGCCGTTAACAGCAGGTTTTATGTATTTATATGAAAACTGTTGGTTTATTTAAGACGCTAAAGTCTTCAAACTCAAAACACGTCGGCTCCGGTTCTGGTTCTGGTTCTGATCGTGGGATTCAGAAGCAGGGAAGTGGTTACAGCGTAACTTCTGCCGCTGAAAAACAAAGGCTTTAAGAGCAGCTGTTTATTCACTCGTTAAAGCCGTGGAGGTTTTTCTGTTTCAGGATACAAGCATGTTTAAGGAGGAACAGCAGCAGAACGTGTGTGTACAGAACGTCAGAAAACAAACAAACCAGCGTCTGGTGTTTGTAACAGACCGGAGTGTGTTTGTACAAGAAAAACACAAAGTGTCAGAAACAGAAGCACAGTTGATTCATTATAGTCATAAAAAAAAAGGTCCAGATTCAGTTGGATTTAAATAATAATAATAATAAGCACATTCAGTCTGTTGACGGTGACAGTGCTAATGCGAGTTTTCAGTGTATTTTTTTTTTAGTTTTAGGTGTATTTTTTTGAGTTGTCAGTGTATTTTATTTAGTTTTGGGTGTATTTTTTGAGTTTTCAGTGTATTTTTTTTAGTTTTGGGTGTATTTTTTTTTAGTTTTCAGTGTATTTTATTTGAGTTTTCAGTGTATTTTTTTTAGTTTTGGGTGTATTTTTTTTGAGTTTTCAGTGTATTTTTTAGTTTTGAGTGTATTTTATTTAGTTTTGGGTGTATTTTTTGAGTTTTCAGTGTATTTTTTTAGTTTTGGGTGTATTTTTTGAGTTTTCAGTGTATTTTTTAGTTTTGGTTGTATTTTATTTGAGTTTTCAGTGTATTTTTTTAGTTTTGGGTGTATTTTTTTTTAGTTTTCAGTGTAGTTTTGTAGTTTTGGTTGTATTTTTTTTTAGTTTTCAGTGTATTATTTTTAGTTTTAGGTGTATTTTTTTTGTGCATGTTGTTGTATAACTCCGGTCATTCATGGGTGGGGGGGGGCGTTCATGGGTGGGGGAGTTGAAGTATGAGCTGTAGCGGTTTTAATGTCAGTAACATAAACATTATTCATGGACAAATGGAAATGGAACGTTAGTGGATGTAAACATGGCTCAGACTGGTTCAACACAGTAACTATGAGGTCTGTGGAGCTAGTATTAATGTGAATGCACGGTATATTTCAGCAGATTTATTTGTATATTTTAAAATATTTTAATGGATTCTTTTGTGTGTGTTTTTTGTGGATGTTAGTGAATAATAACTGAGGTTATTTATATGAATCTTAGGTCTGAAATTTGACAAAAATGTCTTCTACAAGTCAGAAATTTGGCTTCATCAAATCTGTAAATACCCTGATTGTGTAATATGTGTATTTTGGTGCATTTTAGTGTAATTTTGGAGTATTTTAGAATATATTTTGTATGTTTTAGTGGATTTTAGCACATTGTAGTGTATTTTATTCTATGTTTTGTGTTTTTTTGCATTTATTTTTGTATATTCTAGTGTATTCTTTAGTGTATTTTTTGTGCATGTTAGTGTATTATTGCTACAAGACCAATTCATCATCATCACCTTGGACTTAAACTACCTTTAACCCAGTCGGACACGTTTCTGTGTTTGGTCGTTGTTGTGAATAATGGATGGAAGTGAAAGCTGTTCCACTGACCCACATCTGCAGAATAAACACTGCACATTCACATAGAAACGAAACCAACCGAGCTAGGTTTTACAGTCTGCTCTTAAACTATGCACGAGACATTCAAGTGTGATGTTAAATGTTCTCCAGCTGTTATTTCAGCCTCTGTTTACATAATTTCTTTACAATTAAAAAAAAAAAAAAAGTGTTGACATTTTTGTGGCTTTGACTCAGGTGTTCATCTGTTCTACAGCTGTTCTCTTGTTTGTTCATGGCTTTGGTTGTTTTACTTTCTATCAGCTGACACAGGGGACGCTTGTGCGCTTTTTTTTTTAAACTCCTAATCAAGATGGCGACAGGAAGTCAGAAATGTTGAACATCCTAGGAAAACCTTGTAAATCCCCAGAAGGTAGAAAAAATATGGAAATATCAAATAACATCTAAGGATTAATATCATTGGTCAAAATTACACATATTTATTTTATATCGGAAGAAATTTGTAATTTATCCCATGTCGATTAAATTGGACGTCATGGATCATAGCCTGTATTTACTCTGTAATTTATACTATTATTGTAACTTTACTGTTCTGATAAAACTGATCTGCACTAACATGTTTTAGTGGAAATCAATGGATAATTTTATTAGAGTGGAATTAATATTTAAAAAAAAAAAAAAACGTTTTTTTTTCATATTTTCTTCATAAACTAACAACTGGTATTGGAATATGGTGAAAATGAGAAATTGTGTAATTAGTGTATATGTTTTGTATATTTTAATGGATTTTATTATATTTTTGCTGAAATTTAGTGTATTCTTTTGTGTATTTTTTGATGTGTAGAATAATTATAAGGCCTGTTGGACTTATGTGAATGGAACATCTGAAATATGACAAAAGAAAAATTTTTTTTTTTCTATTTTTTCTACTAATTTGACAAAAATTATGAGAAAAATGTCTTTTACAAATCAAATATTTGGCTTTATCAAACCTGTAGCTATCTAGATTCTGTAATTAGCATTTTTTTATATATATTTTTGTGTATTTTATGAATATTAAAATGTGAGAAAAAAATGTTTTTATGTCATAGTTTTCACACAGCTTTCATCATGTTTTCATATTAGTTTGTTAAATACATATTTCTCTGGTTCTAAAGCTAAACTTATGGTGTCCAACGGAGTGGACGTTTATGTAACTCCATGAAAAACGGGTTCATAAAAAATTCAACTGAATTGTTTTTTTGTTTTTGTTTTTCAGACCTAAAGAGGAATAAAAATACTCAAGAGAAAAATCTTGACTAAGGTCCTCATAGTTTATGCATGAAAGGGTTAATAATATATTTTTTCTGTTTATAAATTGATGCAAATGTTTGAGGATCAAAGTTCTCAGACTTTAAACGCACGCTGTCGAAGACTTAAAAGCTTTAAGTTAAGAGGTTTTAAGTATCAGAAGTGGATGTAAGGTCTGGAGATCAGAGCAGAATGAGCATCAAAAGGCTCAGTTTTAGATATAAGAGGATGTGGAATCTGAATGTGGGTGTTTTCTGGTTAATAAGTGGATTTGGTTTGTGTTTTTAGAGATGACGGGAGGCTGCTGACGTCCGACTGACGCCGCTCGCGACAGGAAATACATCGGAGTAAAAACCTGGAAACGGCGACGGGTCCGACGATGGCCGCCCATCGAATCAGAGCCACCACCAACAACAACGCCTCGCTGCCGCGATGCAAGTCGGAGGGAACGCTCATCGACCTCGGCGAAGGCGTGTCGGAGGCCAGTCTCACCGATGTCAAAGGTCAAACACACCGCATGTGCTCAGTCTGGGTTTTTAAAGGTTTTATGATTGTTTACACTGATCAAAGGTCCACATTTAGGAGGATTTATGGTGATTAGTCAATCCAGCAATCACATTTTATTTATATACTTTCATCAATTAGTGTTTAATATTAATGTGAATTTAAATCCTTGAAATGTCTTTACAGAACATTTTTTAGATGATCTTTCACCTGGAGGATCAGCTTTTACCATCAGACGATACAAATACAAACTCATTTGTACCATATCTTTCTTATACGCAGATGATGTGTAACTATGCACCAAATCTGTGTCATAACGTTACAGCGTCTGATTCACTCAGTATTATTTTAATCTTACTTACTAATTAATTAATACTCTAGTTTTATTTACTGATATTACTTTTTAATTTGTCGATGGCTTTGGTTGTTGGCGTTTATCTGTTTGCTATTAGCTTTTTTAAAATTGACTTTTAGGGGTTTTTTTTTGTTTTATATAGTCACTGTTACTTTATTTACTATTAGCTTTTATTTATTGATGGCTACCTTTTATTCATACATTGCTAATTTTTATTTGATTGTTAATTTTTATGTATCATTGTTCTATTTTATCTATTCACTGTTAGCTTTCACTAACTGATTATTAGATTTATTATTAGCTATTAGCCATAATCTGGTCACTATTATCTTTTATTTGTTGTTTGTTAGCGTTTTTCTATTTTCTATTAGCTTTTATTGCTTCATCAGTAGCTTTTATCAATTCACTATTAGCATTTATGTGTTGATTATTAGATTTTATGTCTTCATTGTTTTAGTTATTGATATCTTTGGGTGGGTCTGACTTCGCTGTTCCTTTTTTTTTTTTTGCAGTGCCTTCTCCCAGTGCCTTACGACTGGACGCCACTGCCTCCTTCGGCACCGCTAGGGAAGTGGTCGCCATCAAGGACTACTGCCCTTCCAGTTTCACCACGCTGAAGTTCTCCAAAGGGGATCGGCTTTATGTTCTGGACTCGTCAGGGGGCGAGTGGTGGTACGCCCACAACAACACAGAGATGGGCTACATCCCGGCGGCGTACGTTCAGCCAGTCAACTTCAGAGACTCGTCATTTAGCGACAGCGGGATGATCGACACCATGGGCGACGGCAACGAGGAGGCAGCCAAAGAAATGGACCTTCTGGGGGAATGGGCGGGAGTTATTCTGAAACCAACCACCTTCCAAAATGGAAATCCTTTTACAACTCATACCTCTACAAACCCTTTCCTGAACGGGGGTCCTCAGAGTCCACTGGATCAGAACAGTAATGAGAAATCAGTTGACCTCCTTCTGTTTGACACCCCATCAGTGCCCAACTCCACCAGCAGCACTGCCAATAGTTTTGGTAGTGGTGTTTTTAACTTTAACCCTCTTAGTCCCACTGTTGGAACGGGACAAACTCTACGCAGGGACAACCCATTTTTTCGAAGCAAACGTTCCTACAGTCTGTCTGAGCTGTCTATCCTTCAGGCTCAGTCCGACGCTCCTCAGGTGTCCACCGGTTTTTTCGGAGGTCTGAAAGCTCCGGCACCAGAGCAGTTCCAGAGCAGGGAGGATTTCAGAACCGCATGGCTCAGCCACCGCAAACTGGCCCGGTCCTGTCACGACTTGGACTCTCTGGGTCAGAACCCGGGCTGGGGCCAAACACAGCCAGTGGAGACCAACATCGTGTGCCGGCTGGACAGCTCCGGAGGGGCCGTGCAGCTTCCAGACACAAATATCAGCATCCACATCCCTGAGGGCCATGTGGCCCCTGGAGACAGCCAGCAGATCTCAATCAAAGCTTTACTCGACCCGCCGCTAGAGCTCAACAACGACCGCTGCACCACTGTCAGCCCCGTGGTGGAGATAAAGCTCAGCAACATGGAGACTAAAACCACAGTGACGCTGGAGATGAAGGTGTCTGTTGTGGTGAAAATGGAGAGCAGGCAGACCACCGAAGTCCAGTGTGTCAGGAGTGATTGTAAGGAGGGACCGTATACACCGATTCCTCAGGCGTACCTGTATGGTGACACTGTCCAGGTGTGTCTGGACAACCTGGAACCGTGCATGTATGTTTGTGTGGTTGCTCAGTCCCAGTTCATTCCACCAGAAACCACAGTTTGGGAACACGTAGTTAAAAAAATCACTTTGGGAGTGTATGGTCCCAAACATATTCACCCATCTTTTAAAACCGTCGTGGCTATGTTTGGCCATGACTGCGCCCCAAAAACATTACTGGTGAGCGAGGTGGGCAAACAGGCCCAGTCGACTCCACCCGTCGCTCTCCAGCTCTGGGGAAAACACCAGTTCGTTTTGTCTAAACCGCAGGACCTCCGTGTTGGGGTTTACTCCAACATGGCTAATTACGAAGTAAAGGCCAGCGAGCAGGCCCGAGTGGTGCGAGGGTTCCAGGTCAAACTCGGCAAAGTTAGCCGACTCGTCTATATCATCGCCTCACGCAACACTGAGGATGTTTCCGACTTCACATTAAGGATTCAGGTCAAAGATGATCAAGATTGTATACTGGCCCAGTTTTGTGTCCAGACACCGACACCACCACCCAAAGCAGGTCCAAAGACGTCTGGCCAACGACGCTTCCTGAAGAAGAAGGAAGTGGGGAAGATACTCTTGTCTCCTCTCGCTATCGCCACCAAGTATCCAGTTTTCCAGGACCGGAGGATTAACAACCTGAAGTTTGGAAAGTTAATCAAAACTGTAATTCGTCAAACAAAGAACCAGTACCTTCTTGAGTACAAAAAAGGAGACTTTGTGGCTCTGCTGAGCGAGGAGAAGATCAAGTTGAAGGGGCAGCTGTGGACGAAGGAGTGGTACATCGGGTACTATCAGGGCAAAATGGGACTCGTGCACGCTAAGAATGTCCTGGTGGTTGGTAAAGTGAAGCCCATTTACTTCACCGGCCCTGACCTCACCACGTCGCTGCTGCTGGAGCAGATCCTGAAGCCCTGCAAGTTCCTCACATACATCTACGCCTCCGTCAGAACAATACTGATGGAGAACATCGGAAACTGGCGGGCGTTTGCCGACGCCCTCGGATACGCCAACCTGCCCCTGACGCATTTCTGCCGCGCTGAGTTGGACAGCGAACCCGAGAGGGTGGCGTCGGTTCTGGAGAAGCTGAAGGAGGACTGCAACAATGCGGACAGCAAAGAGCGCAAGTCCTTCCAAAAAGAACTCCTGACGGTAAGTTACTGCCTTGGCACCATCTGCTTTTGCTGTGACTTAGCATTTTCTCACAGTCACTGATTTGTGAAAATGCAAATTGTTCCTCCTGGTTTCCATCTCAGTTGTTTTTCTTGGTTTTTTTTTTATCCCACTGGTGTTTCTACTTGGATCCTGATGGTAGAAGGCGTATTTTTTTTTTTTTTTTAACAGATTAGAATCCTACCTTCGTGTTATTATCTGCCCTGTGCTGCTCCAGGCGTCAGGCGTCTGGTTTTAGGCGTTAGGCCGAGGTCCAGTCACTGTTAAATCTGCTGGAGTGCAGTCGATATCTGCTGCGTTGGCATGGACGTCTAATCAGGACCGAGGAGCTGTGGCTTCATCCCAGTGTGTGGGTTCAATACGCTGACGTTACTACACACTGGGACCCTAATGTTTCATCTTTATGTAGATATAAAACTCCTCAACCAAACAAACAACCTCTTACACACAATTAAGTCCATTTGGAAACAGAACCTCAGGCAGAATGTAATGGAACAAGGTGTCGTTATTATTGAATACATTAAAAATGTGAAGATGAATCATTTCAAGCATTGAATGGATTATTTTCTGGTTGAACTCACACTTGCGTCGTTGTGTTGTTGTTTTTGTCATGTTGTGTTATTGGGATTGGACCCTTTGACGAGAATGGAATAGAATAGAATACAATACAATACAATACAATGGAACAGTTCTTTCACTGTCACAGGAACAATTAAAACCAGTTTAGCAGCAAAACACTTATTACAAAAGGGATTGTACAAGAAAAATAAAATAAAATAAAAATTATCACAGCATTAAAGAAGGAGGACTGTGAAAAGGCTTCAGAATAAAATATTAATTACACATGTGTTACTAATGTAAGGGTGTCAAACTTCCCAATATGATCTGAGGTGGTGCCGGATCAGTGACATAATAAAATATAAATAATGTCAACTTCATAGATTTCTATATGTTTTAGAGTGAAAAAAAAGTGACATTACATTAAGAAAATTTTACATTTATAAAAGATGCTTTAAAAAAAAAAGAATAATATGAAGAACTTTGAAAAAAATGAAATTTCTTAAGCAAAATAAGTGCAATTTTAACAATATTAATGCATGACAACAGCAGATCTACAAATACACAAAACATTTAGAAACAGAACATTAGTAAAATTACACCTAAGTGTCTTAAGACAATTTCAGGTTATTCACTTTTTTTGTGAAACAATAGCGTACAAATGTAAACAATCTCATGTAATTTAGCTTTTCTGACACTAACAGAAGACAGAGTGAGTTTTTATTATTTGTAGGTTTTTATGACAGTCTTTTACTGGTTCTGATCCACTTGAACGTGGAACCTGAACTAAACTGATTTTAACGTTCCTGGATTGATAATATTCTGAGTGGAATATTTGCATTTTCACAAATTCATCCCACGGGCCTGGTTGGACCCTTTGTTGGGCCAGATTTGGCCCCCGGGCCCCATGTTTGACACCTGTGTAGTAAAGTGAGATAAACAAAATATACAGAAAGAACACAGAAGTTAATTCTATGGATCAGAGGTGTGTACAACAAGAGGTGCATGTGTGGTGTACTGAGGTAGGGGGAGTATGGGGGTGGAGCCTGTTCATTTGTGTGTGTGTGTGGGGGGGGGTATTTAACCACTTGTGGGTACAAAGTGTTCTTGAGTCTGTTTCTTCTGGAAGGGAGGGGGGAGAACAGGGGGAGTCCAGGGTGTGAGGGGTCTGCCACTTGTTGGGTCCACGGGCCATATGTTAACCCCCCCCCCTTAGCTGGTTAAAGAGTAGAAGTACCACTGGTTGTGTGTGTATTGTTGTGTAGTTGTGTTGCCTGTTGATACATTACATTAAAATCTGACGCTTTTATCCTGAAAGTGACTTACAATGTATAGGCATGTATAGTGTAAAGGGCCTTGCCTAAGGGCCCGCCTGGGATTTGGACTAGCAACCTTCTGCACCAAAGTCGCTGTTATGCTGGTACAGTGTGTGTGTGTGTGTGTTCATTATAAACTCTGGGTGTTTTTGTGTGTTTGTTTTTGTGTCCAGTCGCTGGTGCTTTTTAGCTCCTCCTTCCTCTGAACAGATGTGACGTTCACGCCTCCTGCTTTTATTCCTTCAGTATTTTCAGCTTTTTCTTCAAACGCTGACGTTCACGTTTAACTTTTGTGTGTTTGGAGATGGAGACGCTGGGGTGGACTCCACGTACGAACGATTACGTCTGTGTTCAGTTTAAGGGGAATGTTGGCGTTTTCTCCATCAGACGTCACATCCCTTCTGTTGTTGTGTTGTTGTGTTGTTGAGGTTCGGTCCATCCTTTTGTTGTGTTGTGTGATCAAGGGCCCGTCCGTCTTGTTATTTGGTTGTTGTGTTGTTTCTTTGAGGTTCCGTCCATCCTGTCGTTGTGTGTTTTACGTCGTTGAGGTTCTGTCCATGCTTTTGTTGTTGTTGTTGTTGTGTCATTGAAGGCCCATCTGTTTTGTTGTTGTGTTGTTTCTTTGATGTTCCATCCATCCTCTTGTTGTGTTGTTGTTTTGTGTCATTGAAGCTCTGTCCATCCTTTTGTTGTGTTTTGTTGTTGTTGTGTTGTTGAAGGCCCATCTGTCCTGCTGTTTTGTTGTTGTGTTGTTTCTTTGTTGTTCCATCCGTCCTGTTGTTGTTGTTGTTGTTGTTGTGTCATCGTAGGTCCGTCCATCCTGTTGTTGTTGTTGTTGTTGTGTCATCGAGGGCTCGTCCATTCTCTTGTTGTGTGTGTTGTGTTATTGTGTTTTGTCCATCCTCCTGCTGTTCCAACGCTGTAATTTCCCGCGGCTGTAAACACTAGTTAGAACATTTATAGACGCAGACGTCGCTGTGGAACTGAACATAATAAAAGGAGGTGGATGAAAACGTGGCGTCTGCGTCGGTTCGTGTCTGAATATAGACTCGATCAAACCATCCAAGTCCAGATCACACACGCTTTGTTTAACCGCTGTCAAATTACAGTTCCTTCTATTCAAACAACTGACGGTTTCAGGCCCTGAAGAGCATGAGTCGACAGGACGATATGAAAAAGAAAAACAGTCTATGAACTGGAACATATAAACTAAAAAAACACTCTATGAACTGAAACATATAAACTAAAAAAACAGTCTATGAACTGGAACATATGAATAAAAAACAGTCTATGAACTGGAACATATGAACTAAAAAAACAGTCTATGAACTGAAACATATGAACTAAAAAACAGTCTATGAACTGGAACATATGAATAAAAAAACAGTCTATGAACTGAAACATATGAACTAAAAAACAGTCTATAAACTGGAACATATGAACTAAAAAACAGTCTATGAACTGAAACATATAAACTAATAAACAGTCTATGAACTGGAACATATGAACTAATGGATCAGATCATTAAAAATCACATAAAAACCTCCAAGAGTTTAATCTGTAAATAAAGTATTTTTAGGTTGAAATCTGAAAATGACATCATGACACTGTAGACGTTCAGTCAGTGTCTGTCAGCTGTTGTGTTGTGTGTTGTTTCATGTCGTTTTATTATATTGGGTTGTTGTCATGTTTTGTTGATGTATTGTGTCATATTGTGTTGTTGTGTCACATGTTGTGTTTTGTGTGTGTGTGTGTGTATATGATCGCAGATGTTTCCTGCTTCATTGTTCATAAACTCAACAGAAGCTGCCGTTGTGGACGTGCAGGCGCCTCTCGTCCTTCCCATAATCCTCCTTGACCTCAGACCTGCCGTGCAACAACCACCAGGAAGTAACACAACATTTTCATATTGGTGTCATAAACAAACCACAAACTGGGACCATGTCACCGACTATGATACGAGGAGATGAGAGCTGGAGCTGACACATCTGAATGTGGTCTAAATCTGATCTGAATGTGGTCTAAACATGGTCTGAATGTGGTCTAAATCTGATCTGAATGTGGTTTGAATATGGTCTAAACATGGTCTGAATGTGGTCTAAATCTGACCTGAATGTGGTCTAAACATGGTCTGAATGTGGTCTAAACCTGATCTGAATGTGGCCTAAATCTGATCTGAATGTGGTCTAAATCTGATCTAAATGTGGTCTAAATCTGATCTGAATGTGGTCTGAATGTGATCTGAATGTGGTCTAAACGTGGTGTAAACGTGGTCTAAATGTGGTCTGAATGTGGTCTAAACGTAGTCTGAATGTGGTCTAAACGCGGTCTGAATGTGATCTAAATGTGGTCTAAATGTGGTGTAAACATGGTCTGAATGCGGTCTAAATGTGGTCTGAATGCGGTCTAAATGTGGTCTGAATGTGGTCTAAATGTGGTCTGAATGTGGTCTAAACGTGGTCTGAATGCGGTCTAAATGTGGTCTGAATGTGGTCTAAATGTGGTCTGAATGTGGTCTAAACGTGGTCTGAATGCAGTCTAAATATGGTCTGAATGCGGTCTAAATATGGTCTGAATGTGGTGTAAACGTGGTCTGAATGCGGTCTAAATGTGGTCTAAATCTGATCCCCTGTTTCTACGGTGCTTTAAAATTGGCCTCAGTTCCATAGAGCTCAGACTGTCCTGAACATTTGGATGTAAAATACTCGGGTGGTCGATGTGCTGGAGTCTGTCCAGGTCTGAGGGTTAATGTCAGGGTTAATGTCTGTTCAAGGGAAACAAAGGCCGAGTTCTGGAACGTTTCTGATCAAACGCTTTCACTGTCGACTGATTTTGGTTTTTGTTGTGAATGAAATCGACCAGATGAAGATGAAACAAACTTAATTATCTGGTCACAAACGAACTCCTGCTGTTGAAGGAAAGAGCAGGAAGACCTATTCTCCTCTTCCTCCTCCTCCTTCTACTCCTTGTCATCCATCTCTGTCTTCTCCTCTTCCTCCTCCTCGTCCTCCTCTTCCTCCTCCTTGTCCTCTTCTTTCTTCTCCTCTTCCTCCTCCTTGTCCTCTTGCTCCTCCTTCTTCTCTTCCTCTTTCTTCTTCTCCCCCCTCCTCCTCTTCCTCCTCCTTCTCCTTGTAATCCTCCTCTTTCTTCTCCTCTTCCTCCTCCTTGTCCTCTTCCTCCTCCTCCTTGTCCTCTTCTTCTTTCTTCTCCTCTTCCTCCTCCTCCTTCTTCTCCTTGTCATCCTCCTCCTCTTTCTTCTCCTGCTCTTCCTCCTCCTTCTCCTCTTTCTTCTCCTTGTCATCCTCTTTCTTCTCATCCACCTCCGTCTCCTGGTCCTCCTCTTCCTCCTCCTCTTCCTCCTCCACCACCTCAGAGCTGTAACTGGATGTCAGTTTCATCTCTGCAGCGTCTGAACCTCCTGAATTATTTGCAGTCATATCAGTGCAGCAGCTCAAGTCTGGGAATAACAACAACATCCTATTTCCAGAGGCGCCCCCCCCACCCCCCACCCACCTCCATTATGTACCATTATCCCTCTCTTTTGCCATTTTTGTACACAAATCGTCCGTTTATTCCCCACTCCTGACCTCCTTCCTCCTTTTTTCCCTCCACTTCCTTCAGTTCTGGGTGTGTCTCGCTGCTGCTTTTGGAATAATCGGCTAAAAACAACAAATCACTCCCCCTCTCTGGAGATCTGGCTCCGGTCGGGGAATGTGGGAGTTACTTCGGAGATAGGTTTGCAAAGAATGAAGAAGGCGAGTTCAAAGTGTCGCAGGCGGCTCGTGTGACTCCAACTCTTTCGGTCGTTGAGATTTGTCAGCGATGAAGGTGGAAGAGGGATGAGATTGTAAAAGGCAGAGCTGAGGCGGAGGGTTGGGGGGGTTTGCAAATGGAAAAGGTGGAGGAAGTCAGATGGAAAATGAAGATGGGATGGAAAAATAATAAATAGGAGATTGAAGGGCAGGAGATTGAGTGTCGGAGCAGATGATGGAGAAGGAAAGTCATTCATCACAGACCTCAGCGGGAGGTTTGTTCAGTCGGGTCTAATCCTCCCACTTCAACCTTATCTGTGAAAGTATGAAGCTTGGAATGTTCTGCTGGTTTTGACAAGAAGATGATTTATGCGTCAGGGAGGTGGTGGTGTGTGTGTGTGTGTGTGTGTGTGTGTGGGGGGGGGGTTCTATGGCATTTAACCCTTTATAGGTCACTCATTGAAATACTCTGAAACTCCAAATTTCAACCTTAATGCGTTATTGGACATCGTCATCTACCTCCTCCTCGGTTGCCATGACAACAGTCTCCCTCCTCTTACGGCGCTTTTCCACCTCATGGTACCGGTTCTACTCTACTCAGCATTCCTGTGGTTCTTTTCCAACTTACATGGTACCAACTCGACTCGTTACTCCGACACGGCGCGTTACTTCCTGTCGTCTGCTCAGAGTTGCCGAAAACTCACTCGTTGCGTATTTT
>JAPSES010000019.1:13686330-13698586 GCA_029822895.1 Maxillicosta whitleyi | reverse complement strand
TACACCCATAGTACCCCCCTCCCCAAGACCAAGAACAGGATGACAGGACAAAACCCCCTAATGTTTTACATTAAATGAGGAATAATAAACGGCATCAAGTGAACTGTCAGGACATATACTGTATATATGTATTTATTATAAAATACTATACTCCTGACATGTGTAATTCCAGTGTAACAACAACAAACAAATGATACAAATGAATGGATAGACAGATAAGTAATTCTACAAAGCATGAAGATGTGTAACGAAATTATGGCACAAGTAATGTATGAGTTCTTTAGTAATAATCAAATTTTCCAACTCTGGCAAGATACTGATTGCATCCGTGACAACTGGACGGACAGATGGACTTACAATGGGTCACTCTGATGGTCACTGACTTAATTTTTTCAGCAAAAGATGTAAAAACCTCAAAACAATCAACAAGAAAAGTCGTTTTGCACAGAATATTGGCATGGTTTTGATCACTGAAAGGCAGGCAAATCTGTTTAACAAGCAGTTAATTTTATTTATGCACATATGCATAGATTTTGAGTAATGCAAATGAATAACAATTGTGATTTATTAAATGTACACCTCGTCAAAATGGTTGATTTTTTTTTTTTTTTAATGTAAGATAAAACTATTAGATGACAACACAGAATTGTGAAAACAGACAGATTCATTCATTCATTCATTTACAGTAAAACACTGATTTAGACAATTATCTTTTTAGGTCAAATTTAAGTAAAATGAGCTAACCTCAGCCTGGCGTGCAGATCATTTGACTGCAGCCTGCTCTCAGACATACAGTATAGTAGAGTGTAGTAGGTAAAGTCTGCTTGTGACCAAAGGCTTGCTGGTTTGATTCCCTGGAATGACAGAAAAAGTAAGGTATTTAACCTCCCCATGTGACTGATATGGCAAACCCACTGCTCCTAGTCTGCAGTGTGTGTGTGTGTGTGTGTGTGTGTGGTGTGTACATGTTCTACTGGTGGGTTAAAAGTCATGCATCTCTATATGATGATGATGATGATGATGATGATTTCTTTCGCTTTTCCCTTCCGGGGTCACCACAGCGAATCACCTTTACATGTTGATTTGACACAGGTTTTTAAGTCAGATGCCCTTCCTGACACAACCAGGCTTGGAACCGGCACAATGAGGCTACTGGGATGTATAACATAAAAAACCTTTCCAAAGGGATCACCTGGGTCTGGAACCAGTTATTTCCCACACCAAAGTCAATGCCGTTAACCACTGAGCTACACAGTCGCTATCTGCATGTCTACATACTGACAAATAAAGAATCTTAATATAGAGCAGATCAGGAGTGACCCATTTCAGGGCTAAAGCTGCATTTGAGCCATGTTTCAACAGATGTTTAAGCTGTGTTTTAGGTAAACACAGAAACTACGACAGTTCTTCTGTTTTGACTCTAAAGGCTCCTCCAGATTAAGACGTGCTAACCAAACAATAAATGCCACAGATGCTGTTGGATCTAATAACTTTGCATAGAACAGACATGCAGGTTGATACTGCCTTCTAATTCTCAGACTCTCAGTGTGAGATGATGCACAATAAAATGTCATTGGTGCATGTTGTTTATCTGCACCACAGTCATGGTATAAAACGAGTAAAGCAAACAGCTGAACAGTTACAGTTAAGTGATATTAACGTAGATGGAAAAAAAAAAATCTAAAGTCAACATGGAGGAGGAGAACCAGTGATTTCAAACATGTTTGGATGGCAATTGTGTGATGAAGACTTTAGCGGAGGTTAGTATTTGTAACTGCATAGACGTCCACGTTTGGGTGATCAGTGCATGACTTTATGCAGAATTACTGTTGGTTGTGAAGCCGATAATAGCAGTAGTCACACTGTGAGATGGCTCAAAGAAAGAATTAAGTTCCAGACCATCTTTGGACATGCTTTTGTCAAGGAAAATGGACTTAAACTAAACTTAAACTAGTGCAAAAGTTCATACAACTTGGGTCCAGCTGCGGCACAGGAGGTAGAGTGGGTCGTCCAGTAACCAGATCATGGTTCAAATCCCACTCTGCCCTCTTTTATGTGCTGTTGTGTCCCTGGGGAAGACACTTCACCCACCTTTCCTCTAGAGCAGGGGTGTCAAACTCATTTTAATTCAGGGGCCACATTCAGCTAAATTTGATCTGAAGCGGGCCGAACCAGAGTGAAAAAAGTATATTTACATTATGATAAGGTTTAGATCTACAAACTGTCCTTTCAAACAATGTGAATAACATGAACAAACTGAAAAAAAAAAACATCTGTGTAATTTTTTAAAATCATTTTCACTATAACATGTAGATCACAGTGGCTCTACAAATACACAAAACATTTAAAGTGACGCATAAGGTAGTAAATTCAAAATGTCATAAATTTAAAAGCCTTCGTATCAATTCCTATAGAAAGACTATTATCAATCTGCAGTAACATGATGGACGCATGGTAGAAACACCTCATTCAAGAAAATAAAAGCATGATCCACGGTGTCACATGATTATAAACTAATGAAAGACACAATTATGAATACTAGTTTGCATTTCTGCAATTAGATACTCCTAAATCACTTCACATCACATTACTACACATATCTGATTCAAATGTGCTCAATGTTCACGGAGCATATTGTAATTTCTTTTACAACCAGCAGAAGATGATCACCTCAGTCTGGATTGACAGTTTGTTTGTGAATATCTCTCTTGGGTCCACAGAAAGCAATGAAAAGCAATAAAATCAGCCAGTCCGGGCCATGATAAGGGCCAGATGGCCAGCTGCTGAATGCTACATGTCTTCACTACTCCAGTGATTTATCCTTTCCGTCTGCACTCCGCTTGCTTTTTCACTTACAGATGAGGAATCACTCTTCCTACCCCAAAAACTGACAGTCACCTCTGGGAAACTATCACATGATTAATGGTTTTGTAAAGCCACTGGAAGTTTGGAGATGGGACAAATTTGGTGTTTGCTCCAGGTATGTTTACAAAATTCTTCAATGTCAAGTGTTTGTTTGCAAGAAGTGAAGGGACGAGCAAAAAAAAAAAACAAAAAAAAAAAAAACGTGGCATTCAAGCCATTCGAGGTCCAAAGTAGCTGAGCATTGTGCCTCTGGAGACGAGGAGCTGACAGTGATGAAGAATAGATGCCCCTCTAGGGAGGCCTAGGGAGGCCAGATTATGGAAACCTCCTGTCTCCCCATGATAGACCTATGCTCTTAGCACACACGGATGTAGAGTAGTATCAGGTATGTGTCAAGAGGGCTGGATAGACTTTGACATCTCAGAAATAACATTTATGGTACATTTTTACAGGTTACTGCACACAATTAATTTTACAAGGAGTTCAGCTGAATGACATTCATGCAGTAAGCAGGATTTTCCAGAATTAGACCTTGGTGAATAAATCCCGGAGACTGTCTGAACGCAGGCTTGACATTTATAGATACAGAAGGAAATCCACGTTTTAGGAAATATGTTTGGGATAGTTCTGAGAAATTAACTGTTTTCATGTTAAGTTTTGATTCTTTTATGGTCAAATGAATATTACTGCAGCCACATACATGGTTACAAACATTTCTCCATCGTCTTGAGAAATTAGCTCTGATCATTATGGATTTATGTTGTATTTTGCTGTTTTTAACATGAAGTCCTGGTTTTTCTTTGATTACCTAAATCCATTAAAAGGCATATAATAAATCCTGCACTATGCCTCGCAATACAACTTCAAAACCTGCTTTGGGGAATTGCTGACAAGTGATTAAAAATTAAAAAGAGTAGACTTGATGGCCCCATTGTGGATGCCCTTGACCCATGAAATTGAATGTGGTGTGGCTGTAAATTCTCCAACTGTTGAGACCCTGTGGTTTTTTAACACCCGTCACATTAGTGTGTGCCTGAAGCTCATAAAAACACACAAGTGTGTCTTCAGCGGTTGGCAGAAAAGCGTACAGTCACAGCAAGGCACCACGACCAATTACTAGCTGAAAAACAAAAAACTTTGATGCAGCTGAGATTTTATAGTTGGTCACATATGGACCAAGCTATGGTTTAGTTTGAAGATGACTAATTAAGTCCTCCTGGTCCTCCTGTGAAGTTTGGTGTTGATGGGGAGTTTTGGAGTTTGGTGACAGATTTACAGACCTTTGTTTCCACGTGATTCAAAGATTCTCATATTTTCGTTTTCGAGACAATCATAAATCACTAGAGGGATGGCAAATTCAAGCAGTGGTAGGAAAAAAAAACTTAAATGATGCCATTTTAAGAGCTCGTCACAGCTGCATCAGGAAGATTTTAAGGTGCAGGTAACACTTGAAACAGTAGTTTTTAACGGATGTTTTATTTTCTGGTGCTTGTAATAAGTCTTAAGTTTTAAGTAATACTGTCTTTGTTGGTTCTTGGTTATGTTTATTAACATAATAGTGTTAATTGACTTTAACCAACTTACATGTCATGTATATACATAGACTTGTTAAAGTTTTATTGAGCTTTTATGCCTCTTTATTGAGTCATACACACTTTAGTGTATTAATGTTGCATGCATTTATAAGATATTAGAACAAGTTAGAGTTCAATAAGTTAAATAAGCAATTATGTAACAGTGAATAACAGTGAATTATGCTTTTTACAGTGACTGGATCTGAAGTATCAAACCTTTCTTGAGGTTAATTAATCATTTCCTGTGTCCTTTAAGCCATACATTTTACAGTGATTGTATTTAAAGCAAGAACAACGCATTCTTTGGGCTAATAAATCCATTATGATTCAGTGAATATTTCATCCGGTCCTGTCACTACCTTAAATTAGGCAGTTTGGAATACTTGTTACCATAATGTAGGTATACATTAAGCTTAATATTACAATAAGGTTAGTAAATGTTTAAAGGTGACATAGCAATTTAGTTAAACTCACACTGAATATATTTATCATACTATTATAAAGAATGATATGAAAATTTAATTCTAACTAAACAACCATTTTTAAGATTCTTCAGTCAATCAACTGCTCTTATTAAAGCTTCAAGAACAGAAATCACAAGAAAAACACCCCTTCTATCTGGAGCTTTCTTCTTTTAGTCCAAATCTAAAGACATAATACAGATTACCTAATGTTCTTTCATATTGAAAAGTTAAAGACATCATCTGTCTGATGGAATTATAGAATTTTCTATCTATGCCTATATACACTATAACATTAATAAACATCTTAGCAAGACCTACAAGCCTTATTACTTATGAACAAACACTTAAATAGTAGCATTTCAATTTAGGCTTTTCCATAGTTTATACTTCACTGCCTTATTAATATAAGAACATGAAGAATGAAACTGAAAGAGCTTTAATAAAATTGACTACTTTCACACAAAAACTAATGCAGCCATTGGATCTCATTGAATATCTTCCTTTCAGAGTGCTGCACAGGCAGTAAAATGTTGTATTAATGGTTTCTTGAGGATGTATAAACTGTCTTCCTTACATTTAGTTTCACATTTCTAAATAGAAACAGGTGTCTCAGAGTAGTAACATAGAGTACCTTAACTAATGCTCGATGTGACTACTTCTCTTAACTGTTCCAAAAATAGAGTTGGAAAGGGGTTAAATATAGTTCATGTCATTTTATTTTGGATTTGATGACTATGTTAAAGTGCAGAGTTACACTATGTTAAAGTGCACAGTTACTGTGGGTTATTAGAGTGGTGTAAAGTTACCCTGGCTGCTGAGTACGACCTCAGGGGCAGTGGCTGTGCACATTAGGGCAGTAATAGGAGATTACAGAACTATCTTGATGACGTTGTAGGTGAAACGACTTTGCTTGTATTGAGGTTAGGATATTAAATGTTTTGCATTTATTCTCATATTTTTCCATTTTCCCGCTGCTTAGACTGGCTTAAGAATGAGAAAATTCCTCATTTTGGTGAAAGAAAATGTCAAAACGTGTGCGACAGGTGATTTAAAAGACAGCTGGCAAAAAGAACTATTGCTGACCTTTTAAACAGTGTGGTCACATGGTCAAAAGATGATCACCATTTAATCCTACCCAATTACTCTGATATGCCCCCTGGGTGCCGAAGGCATCGTGTACAGAGTAAATTCTGCTGCGGTGCGCATTTCTGGAAAACAAGCAACTGAGGAGCACGTATCCAACAGTGAGAACTTTTAAACAAGAGTCCATGCAGGAGTGAGGGGTAAAAAGTTAAGGGGCTGAAGGGAGGGGGGGTCCTCACCGGCATTTATGCTTTTCCCAGAGGCAATTTGCAGAGTGTTAGCCCCCGCAGCAATGCTGAAGCCATCTGTGGGTCCTCTCAGCAGAGGCCACGTAAAACAAGACGTGCTGAGGTTTGACCTTTCACTGTCCTAACTATAATATTATCATAAGATGAGCGATCAGATTGCACTTTTCCCTGCGGTGGGATTCAGTGTCCATATGAAAAGGAGATGAGTGAAAGCCTTGTGCGGATATATATGTAACCATGTTACCCCAGTGTGGTCAAATCAGACTGAAAAAATATGAAGGAACAATAAAACAAACATTCATTTCTGAGCCAAAGGGAGACTTTGCACGAGTCGTCACAAAAAAATGATATAGACCTTTGCTTCCTTTCTTAGGCACAGAGCTAATTAAGTTAGCTTCCTCACACTAATGTCTTTAGGAAGTGGTAACACTACAAGTTATCACAGTGTCAAGGCTTTGCTATACTTTGTGTTTGAAATTACAGTGCAAATCTCTAAAGCATTCAATGCACCCAGGGATTATATACAACTATCTGTCAATACTAAAGGCAGAGCAGCTGGCACTAATTGAGGATAAAGAATTATGGGTAGTAGCTGGCTCAGTGTGTATCTCTGGCTTGGAGCTTGCCAATATCCATTCCAACAGTGCCACAATAAAGCTCAGGGGTAGTAAGATACATTTGGAAAGAAATCAAGTTAGGAAGTTAGATATCACCATTTAGGCTGCTGATAATCCAGCAAAATGTAAACTATGACTCAAAATAGCTGAAGTGCTGTGTTTTCTTTCAGGAAATGTTCATGTCAGATACACATGAAGGCATTGGAAGTACACCAAAAAGAACCCAGCATCAGCCTGGCTCCCTGAGGTAAAAAAAAAAAAAAAAAAAGAGAAGTGAAGTGAAGGGATCGAAGGCACAAAGTTGATGAGATTTTCAAGGTTGAGAGATAATGAAACCAAAATAACACCTACAAAATGACCACAGTATAACAACCATCAGATTCATTAACCTTTCAATGGACTACGGTTAATCACAAGTATTTATGAACAAATCTCACAATCTCAGCTAAATATGGAACATACACCTAGTTAGTTAAGACATTTTAAAATGGGAGCTGTATTTCGTGTATTTGTATGTTTTGCAAACTTGTATTATGATCATAATTCATCTCTTAATGCTACAAAACAGTTTGAGTTTCTGATAAGCAAATTCTCTTAGCAAATATATGCAAATAGTCCAATATCTGTGATGAGATACAATATAAACCGTAAACTTACTATTGTCATTTTTTTTTAAAGATGTCCTATGTGTTAAGGTTTTTAAAATGAATAACAAGTCTGACCAAATCAAAAATTCTGTTCAAATACTTTTATTAATGTAAAACTGAATGATGATAATACATATTTTACAGTCACAATATGATGGGGTACATTTTTTCCATTGCTAAAGAGCTAATATTTTCATTACCATTTGTGTTTGTTGATCAGCATTTCATTGCACGAAACTGGGCAAAAAGGGTAGGGCATAGGCCGAGGAAGAATTAGTTCCACCTCAGTGCAGTGATGTGTACCGTCTAGTTCAAAAATGTACTTTCACACGTCTAAAGGCCTCAGCAGAGCCTTGGCCTCCTGCTCTGTACATGGAATATCAGAGAGGTGCTCAAGAAACGGCCGTCCATGAATGCACGCCTGGTTGCTCTTACCAAGCTGCTGCTCCATCCTCTCAAGTATTTCCTTTACATCATCCCTGGATAGATTTGAAGGTAACTGACGCACAAGTCGAACTGCTTCGCTCTGTGACGGGAAAATGAACACGACAGATTAACTTAAGTGAAACACAACAATTTGAAGGTGTGACTGTTGTCAGGTTCCGTTTCTCACTTTTAGGTAGTTTGTGACTTTGAGTGGCCGACACTCCTGCACTGTCTTAGCCTTTTTGTGAAGAACTGCAGTCAGGATCTCCCTGAGGTCTTCTAGGCTGAGGAAAGGCACACAGTCTGCCATTGCTGTCACTTCCAGATGTCTCTCGGCTGATGTGAGTCCTGGCCAAAACAAGCAGAAAACAAGGATTAATATACTCCAGACACTACTACTATCTCCAGGAAAGAATAATAAATAAATATTGTGGTTTACAGCCGAGCTGATGCCCAAGTCAAACAAGCATTTGCCAAATAGAGTGTTAAATGACTAATAGAAGCCCCAGCAGACTGGAAGGAAGCTGTCTTGTAGGGTGGAAGAATGATAGGTTCTCATTTCATGAGGAAATACTGCAAATCATGCACAATTTATATTTCTGATGCATGACTTTGGATACAAAATGACTGAACAAAGATCTCAAATAAATTCTGGGGAGGCAAAGACCAATAAGATTTATGGATCTTCTGTTTGTATGAAAGTGCACAGTCTGTAACATTTATAATTAGAAAACACATACAGCAACAACTAACACAAACACAGTTCATATTAGAATGATACCAAGTCCATTATAAACATACCTGCTTTGGTTTGTGTGAAATATATGCATCAACTTTAAAATGATGTGACACTTTGAATGCCTTTTGCAAAAGTAGGCATCATACATTTCTGACAATCCTCACAAAAACCCAGAGATTTTCAGCTGAGATTGGGCAACGGTTTTGTCTTATATACACGGCTGACTTCAGCCTCATGCACACCCACCAAGGCTGGCAGTGCCAAATGAAAATTCCTTGAATTTCTTAAGGGGCAACCATTCTCATCACCTGCACACTGGGGTGCAAACCTACTGTGAGACCAGGCTGTTGGGCACAGAGCCAGTGTCAAGTGAGGTGAACCATGTCAGCATCAAAAACAAGCAGTGTTCACAGGACACTGTACAGCCTTTACAAGTGAACAGAGAAATCATGCCCAAAACTGGCACAAACAAGCTGGATATTACCAACAGTTCTGAGCTATTCGTACTGGTTTGTCATTTCCATCACTCTGTTTTAGTCTAAACATGGCTGGACCAACACCAGAGCGCCGCCTCCATCGAGCAAATCTAAGAAAAGCAAATATTTTTGTAGCCTAAAAAGTTATTCACAGCAGCATATGTGCTACTGCTGTTATATTTAATTGAATTTTTAACAATATTTCTAGAAAGTACATATTTGTAAAACTTATCTTGTCATGTAATAGTTTTTGTACTTGTAATAATCCATCATTAAAGGCAAACATTAGGTTTATAGATGATGATTCACCAAACCATAAGTTTTCCTTTTGCCGTTCATTGTTTTGTGTGATGGATGACTTTTCTAAAAAAAAAAATACTGGGGTATTTTGTCTTATCCACCACTAATCTGTTGCACAGAAACTGTTAGACGTCACTGCCTGTAATCCAGTTAGCCACAACTACGTTTGACATTTCTAAGTGATCTGTGAACTATGACTTTAATAATGGCAACAACTCCAACATTAAATAAATCAAATAATAAATGAAATAAAATCACCCCCTATGAGAAAGCATTATTCCAAAAATATGCCTGTTGCTGGCTTTATATTTTTAATAAATATGTTTCTTTTGTGAAGACCATGGCACACACACAGCAGGAAAGAAATATCACAACATTTCTAAGTCCTCGTTTCCAGGAAATTAGTCTGTTTTTCAAAAAAGAAAATAAATCTTGTCCAACATGTTCATCATTAGAAAAGCGATCTCATTTGAAGAGAAATATTTATAACTTTATCCTAATAAAATATTTCAGTGACACCACTTCCATAATTTTAATAAGTCATTTTATTTTTTAATTGTTTGTAATTGCTACCACATTTTTTCCTTTTTTTTTTTTTTAAGGCAAATTATGGTCTTTCAGTGGCTGGAATTTTCTCTTTTCTAATACTATTTTCAATCAGTCCAGCCAAACAAAATTAATATAACATCATTCATTATTACTAAAAAAAAAATTATTTGGCTTCCTTGCTGTGGGGCTGTTTTTAGTGTTTAGAACTCTTTAATCACATGCATAAAACTCAACTACATGTAAACTTTTATTCACAAACTACCTGGAGTGAGTTTGATTTGAAACCCATTTGCAACAAGCCTTGGATCAGAGAACAGAACCCTTCCGTCCAGTTCAGGGTGGTGCTGCTCCATGTGGCACAGAGTCTCCGTATACTCGGCTCCCCCTAAATTTCTACAAATGACAATAATATACAATATTAAACATATATGTTTGATATATAATAACAGTATGGAGTAACACATTATAGAAGAATGCATGAATGTTAAAGCTTCTAGAGCAGGGGTGTCAAACATGCAGCCCGCGGGCCAAAACCAGCCCGTCAACAGGTCCAATCCGGCCCATAGGATGAATTAGTGAAATATAATAATTACACTAAAGAATATGATCAATCAAACATGTTAAAATAATGTAAGGTCAATTTAATCTAAAGTGGGTCAGACCAATAAAACACTATCAGAGTAAACTATAAATAATGAAAACTACAATTTTTTCTCCAGAACAAGAAACGTCTCAAGAGAATTCAGTGTAATTGTACCAATATTCTACCTGTTATTAAATATTTTAGTTATTTGTAGAGCCACTGTGATCTGTACGTTATAATGAACATGTGAAAATGAGGAACTGAGGACAAATCATGGAATAAATTGTAAAAATTGCAGTTTTTTCTTAATAAATTTAGTTTTTAAAGGATAGTCTGTAGATATAAACATTTTAATAATACAATTTTACTTTTTTTTCACACTAAAACATAGAAATTACATATATAATTGTGGAACTGACATCATTTGTATATAATTATGTTATTATTTTAATGATTCGGCCCACTTTAAGTCATATTGGACTGTATGTGGCCCCTGAACCAACATGAGTTTGACCCCCCCCCCCCCTCTAGAGTTAAAAGTAAACATGAAAAAGAATTAGGAATTTGTCACTTAGCGAGTCAAGTGTTTGGAAATTGGTATAGGAGCAATGCAAAAAGAAATGGAAAAAACAGAAATAAAGTAAAAATAACTACTAGAAATGCACTTATGCTATGCCTTTGAATGTATGTGACTTAAGAATAGTATTCAGTTACATTTAGGGTTATCTAATGTCTGGATTTTGCTCATAAATTTAACCCTAGAACTGACGTCACTAACTTTATGAGCTAACAAGATGACAGTAAAAACGAGCCTATACAGTCTGACAAATGGTCCAAACAGCATCCTTAGAGGTTTTAAAATCTGGGTTTTCTCACAGTTATGGATTATATTGGATATTTATTTGCACTCGTGTTATTGCAGATACTTAATGAGACACTCGGCTTTGATAATCATATATGCATTTATACTATTTCAGGCTTTAGGATTTTGGCTGATTGTACGGTTTTGCAGTGCACTGGTTACAAGCGAGTGAGATACATTACCCATCTGTTAACTGTATAGGGTTCTGGAGACTCACTGCTGGAAGTATATTATTCTCTAGAAGTCTCTTAAACAGCAAGGCTTCCTCCACCCGAAATGGATTTAACAACATGAGCCTCTGACCACATAAAATGACCCAGGCGCTCTGAGAGGCCAGCCGGTTTACAAGACGGATGCCCCGTGGTGCTGCGCTGCCCTGGGACGAGAGGCGTTGAAGCTGCAGTCGAAGGGAAGCCACGCAACAGGGAAGGGGCTGCGACGGCTTAGAAGCCAGGTTCTTCATCTTCTTCTGGGGCTGAGCAGAGAAGAGTTTGTCCAAAAGCTGCTGGTTGGAGAGCGGGGCCTTTCGTTTCTGGGCCACTGCATGGGCTTTTGGGGTGATGGGGCTCGGCTCTCTGGGGCCCTGAGCAGAGGCCACCTTGGTCCTTTGGTCGTGGTGCTTGAGGTGTTTCTTGGCCTTCTCCTCATACCTGAAGGTTTCAATGAAGATGTCAAGTCATTAGTATTCCTGACATACTTCTGCTTTCCAACTTCCAACCATTCCAGCAAACATTGGATACATTTACATTAGGGCTGGGAATATTAACGCATTAATCGCGATTAGATTAATGTAAATTGTGATCGCGAATATTTTTTTTAATCG
>JAPSES010000019.1:13659001-13678452 GCA_029822895.1 Maxillicosta whitleyi | reverse complement strand
CGGATGTGTAGAAGGAACAAAAGACTAGAAAACTGGAAATAGTGCGTTTAACCGACAATGAGTTTAATTAATACAACTAGAGGAGCTGCATGTGGATGGTAGAAGTGTGGAAAATGCTGGCAAAATCTGATCGCGATTTAAAAAAATATTTGCGATCACAATTTACATTAATCTAATCGTGATTAACGCGTTAATATTCCCAGCCCTACTTTTTAGTGATGCATTTAGTGATGAGCTAGGAGACATAGCCAAAAATATCACATGTATATTTCGTTCTTGTTATAGACAGTTTACAATTCTCTTCTGGCTATACAAGTCGAAGACAAAAAGTACCATTTCGTTTACTATAACTATAGGTTATATATCACTGGAGAAATGCATTCACTGTTAACATATTACAAGAAGCAATGTCTTTTACATTTTTCTTGGAACAGTCTCAAAGGAATGACTGATTTTGAGATGTAGGCGGTTTTTTTTCACATTTTCAAAAAGCAAAAGCTTGATTAATTGAATTAATTCAATATATTGCCCAACTTTATGGAAGCTTGCTAACATACATATTCAGCTGTTTTTTCTTCATAAAGAAATAAATGCTAGCCATCAAATCAAAAGTTTTACTACCTCCAACCTTTAACAAAAAGTGGAAGACTATTTTTCTACAAGCATTTGTAGTTGGAGTTACAGCAATACTCCAATGTGATGCTGCTACAATGTTGTTGTTTTTTTATGGGGCACAAATATCATTATGTAGAAAGGAGGTTTTTAAGCAAGGGGTTTACCACACTGGACACTTTTTCATCAAGATCTCTAACAAAAGATATCTGTATAATTTTTAAGCAATCACAGTAACACTGGCATATAATCTCCTGATTTGGAAGGATGTTTGAGTAGAATATAAGACAGTTTAACATGGTAATTATTCTGATCTGATTATTCATGGTCAGGCATGTACAACCACCACCTCATTTCTAGCCGGGAAAATATGACATCAGTTGAATGTTATCTTTCCACTACAAAATGCCATAGATTACATAAGAATACATAAGAAAAAAGAAGACACTTTAAGTCTACAGAAGAACTCTGACAAATTACAAAGGAAGCTTGGTGTAACAGGCCACAAAACAGATTATGTGCATATGCTTCAATGAAATTTGAGATGCACCAATTGCAAATGGATTTCATACTAAATACTGGTTTTCACCTGTGGAAACCTTTTTAGTTCAGCTATTTTTGTGTGTTCTTAATACTGTGCACATCAGTATGGTCATTACATCTGTGAAAAAGGTAAAGATGGCCTTAGACTGTTGAATTTTGTGAGTATATGTATTTCTTTTGTCCACAGAGCAGAATGAATGTGGGTGTGGCACACAGTGAGGTGAACCCGAATACCCGGGTCATGAACAGTCGAGGCATCTGGCTGACCTATGCACTTGGGGTTGGAATACTTCACATTGTGCTCTTGAGCATACCTTTCTTCAGCGTGCCAGTGGTTTGGACTCTAACCAATGTCATACACAACTTTGTAAGTAGTCTTCACACACTGTTACTGCAGCTTTACTAAACCAGACCCTTAAACAACACTACTTATTGTAAAAATTCTTTCCAAATCTGATTAGTTTTCAGAGAATATTTTCATTACTACACATTTAGTTTTAGCCACATAAACTGTCTAAGAGCTTGAATGGATGCTGCATGGAGGCAGTCGGACAAACAGCCTGGTGTCTGTTACCTTGTGCTGAGGTAATGCTCCTGTGGGTTTGGTAAGACGTCCTCTATTTTGGGAAGGGTGTCCTTATGACTGCCAGACACGTGACATGTCCTGATAATTTCCCTACTCCACATGAGATCTGCAAGGAAAGTGACCTTTCATTGTGACAACAGACAGGCTCCAATTCAGAAACAAAGTCACTTAGTGTGGCATCTTCTAGTTGTGCAGGCAAAAGCAGATTGTGAGGATTGTGTATCACAGCCAATACAGAAGCCTATTAACAGCAACAACTAGGTTAACTATAGCCTATTGTTTTCCTCACAATGAAACAGCAGTGTGTTCATTTAAGCTCGGCCATTAGTCATCATTTTGTGTTTATTACTTTTCCTCTAATTTAAAGCTGAATTCCACTGTTTAATAGTATCTATAGTATCTTGAATTTGAAATAAACCAGCCCTTTATCAGTCTTTAATGCCAAAAGTACTGGATCAACCCGACCTTTGCGGTTGTTAACCATATTCTTGTAATGATCATAACAGTTCTTCACACTTTGCGGACTCTGGAACCACAGTCATAAAGTTTACATATTTAGAAAAAGCCTTTGAGCAAATACTCTTAACATATTTCACACACATGTAGTCAAAACTGAAAGTGCCAAAACCATAAACAGTATAATAATGTAACTTGGGAAGTTCATATTTGTTTAGGAGACTAAGGTGATCTGCGCCTTGAAAATGAAAAGGAATGCCTTCATATTCTTCTTTGATTAGAAGATAAGTTTACTAAAAGAGATGATGTTAATTCAATATGGGTACTGAATTATGGGTAATCCTGTCTTTTTTTTGTCTCAGGAGCTTTTCAATTAAAGCCTGCTTTTTATCATCAGTGTCAAGTACAAGGAGATGCAGTACATGTATGGTGATTGTTTAGTCCATTCCCAAAATTACAATATGAAAACAATACTAATTGGACCAAATATATATATTTTGCAAAAATATAAAAACATGAATATTGGTTCAGTCTTTCATGTATGAAAACATCCTGAAACGCACAAAGTTGATAAAAGTGTTAAAGCTAGCCTACAACCAGGGAAACAGAAGTCCTGAAATTCTTTGGTTCATGCTGATAGCAATGGTTAAAATAACAATCTAACCAATATTTGACACAGGCTTTTTTTTTTTTTTTTTTTAGATTTTTTGACTTACATTCTCATTTTGTTGCTAAGACCTAATATTTACTAATGAACTTTACTTAAATCAAGTGACACAGTTTGACACACAACACAAGCTACTGGAGATTCGGGCAAGGCACTTTAATAGAGCACAAAAATTGGAAGAAAATTGAAACAGAACTGCATTGAGTGCAGCTGCATTTGTAAGTGGTGTCTGGGCTGTAATCGAACAGGGAGCTTTTAGAACATCAACAGATGAACATCTACATTGGTGAATGTTGTCTTTGCCAATCAATTAAAAAGCAAACGACCAACAATCAGCCAACAGTACTGCAGTATCCAGTACATTTCTGATGCTGAATGTGGCTCAGGAGGTAGAGTGGGTAGTCCAATAACTGGGTTGGTGGTTCAAATCCAGCTCTGTCCTAGTTATGCTCTCGTGTGTCCACTTAACCCACCTTGCCTTCAGTGACAAACAGCAAACAATATACTGAATGTCAAATGTCATGAAGTGGTTGTTAGAGGGGTAGTGGTAGTCCCTCTTCCATCAGCCCACCACCAAGGAGTGACAGTGACTGAATAATGCATCAATAATGTAAAGTACTATAGAAATCCAATCCATTATTATTAAACTAACAAAACTGTTAACTCTTGACTCTGTTAAATATCCATATACCACAGCTGAAAAGGTAGCTTAGGGCAGTTTCCTTTAAATGAGTCTGCTATGAGTTTGTAGTTGCTGCTGCACAACTGATGTGAATGTTTTTCCCCCTCCTCCAGGGGATGTATGTGTTTATGCACGCAGTGAAAGGCACACCTTTTGAGACACCTGACCAAGGAAAGGCCAGACTCCTAACACACTGGGAACAGCTCGACTATGGTGTACAGTTTACTTCATCCAGAAAGTTCTTCACCATCTCTCCAATCATACTGTATGTATTTTATTTTTGCACTGATCAATTAAAATGATCATCTTACAGGCAAATTTGCAGTTTTATAGAGTCCTAATAATATACAATTTTAAAAAGACAAACCATCATGTACGACAGTTCAAATATGATATTATATGCATAATATTTTTCTCCTTGTATTGGAGAGGTTTCATTTATGATTCATCGTGTGCTTCATTCCACAGATATTTCCTGGCAAGTTTTTACACGAAGTATGACACGGCACACTTTGTCATAAACACTGCCTCTCTTCTGAGTGTGCTCATCCCCAAACTGCCACAGCTACACGGAGTGAGAATTTTCGGCATCAACAAGTATTAAAATTCTTGTAAATGCCGTGCCTCATAGCAATGAACGTTAATTCCTGTGTAATCTGTATTGCCGACGTGTGTCCTAAGTCATACAGTTTGTGTGAACATCACTGTTATTTAGATACTTGAGGCTTAAGATGAAATGTTAAACAGGAGTGTGTTATGAGGCGACAAGATGCCATATGCATTACTAACTTATGTGAATATTTAATGATGTATTTTGGCCTGCACAGACCTGGGCTGGCCCAGGAATCAGTAAGGCTTTTGTTTTGTTTTTTCTTTTTTTTTCTTTTTGCGCTAATTTCACATGGTGACACAAGTTGTGGGAGTATGAGTCTATTTCTATCTACAAAGATGTCCCAGATGTATTTTTCAAAGATGTTTACTTAAGGGTAGGAGCCTGTGGCTCATTGTTTATTGGTACACTCTCATTTTATAATGGGTATCAAACTAATTCATGTTGAGTGAAGAATGGAACCCTACTCTTTATTTGCATGATGTTGTTGGGTTGTAAATCAGTCCTTATTTGTAACTCAATCGAAACAGGGCAGGCATTTTTCATTGTACAGTTTTTGTTAATGTCCTGTGTAAATGTATTAAAGAAAAAGTCTTGTATGTAGATAAACTCTTGTTGGTTTAAGTGTTCACTGAGGGAGGGCTGCTCTGTCTTTGTATTCATGTAGCTGCTCTGTTTAGATTGACGTCTTGCTATCCTCAAGGCAGCTAGTCCTGCTTTTATTTGGCTGTAGCTCATAATGTTCTTGATATTTTTCATTCTTAATCTTATTAAACTGTTTCTGCCCGGAAATATTACCATCTCCCATGATTGTGCATTGCATGCATTCCAATAAATGTAGAATGTGGGGAATGCAACACTACTGTCCACATGAACTCACAGTATTGTATACTTGGTTTAGTTAGTACAAGTATAAATAATGTTTTTTCCAACCTGTCCTAAATTCCAAGCGATTTGTACCACATTTGTGGTGAAATGTTGACTTTTTCATAAAAGGATACAGATTTACAGTTTGCCCTGAAAATTCCCACAGACTCATGGCAGCCAGTCAATGAATCCATCAGCTATTCACCTGGACAGTTTATGAAGTTGTATGTGGTGTCACTGTAATCCTTTACCATCAAAACCTAAATAAAAATGAAAACAACCAGTGTGTTACCATCTTTGGTTCAGGGGGTATACGATATGCAAGTCATTTACAGCAGAGAGTAGCACTGTCACAAGTCCACCTGAAAATAAATAGGATCACAAACTGTACAACTGTTGTGCATTTTTATGAAAAAGTGATCACACACACACACATCACCTGGACTATTTGGAATGAGTATTTTTTTTTTTGCTGTGCACTTAGCACTTGACAAAACAAAAAACAAACCCAAGAATTATCAGGAGAAGCATTAACACGCAACTGACTGAAGATTAATTAGTGTTTCAGAAGGAAGTACTAGCACATAACAGTGTTACACAATGAAATCCAAAATAATGGCAGTTAAAAAAAACTAATACAACCAGTACTGCTGCCTCTATTTATAGTTCTGTAACTACAAATCTATAACATTTCAACAGGAACCTTCTTATAAACATTAAGTTTAATATATCCATAGTCACAAAGATGAAGTGATTATCATTCTTATATAAATTTGTAAAAGCAACCCAACCCAAGTCAGTCAAGTCCAACTGCAATGGTGCCAAGGGTGAAACTTGCATTTCCTGCCCTACAGCATGTTAACAACTTTGCTTAGTCAAATACAACACGAACTTTTAAGCTCTTCATCTTGAATCTCTCTCCATTGTAATGTAAGATTTTTAAAAAAACAGCAAAAATAAAAAGTATATCAGCAGGGTTATAGGTTGATGGGAACACCTTTAAATATAAAGAAATGAAATGCAAAAATTATTTCCATTGTTCATAGATTTATGTTGGGCAAGTATTTTACACCAAGCAGAGCATCAACCTGTGCCTTTTTGTAAAAATACAGCATATGTACACATGGGTGATAAATAAAGGCAGAAAATGTCTCAGTAAAGTGTTTTTCCACGTCACTAGAAAAGCTTTAATGGCACTAATCCAATGGTTTGTTAACTCTACTGCAGGGATCAACACCATCCCAACCAAAGGATACATTTATCTAATGTGATGCTTTAATGTACAGCACTGTGAAAAAGTATCTGCCTCCGTGATTTCTTACAACTTTGCATATGTGTCATACTTGAATGTTGCAGATAATCAAGGATATTATAATATTAGACAATGATGACCTGAATAAATAAAAATGCTGTTTTTAAATGATTTTATTTATTAAGCAGAAAATAAATACTTAAACCTACCTGGCCCTAGGTGAAAAAGTAAGTTCTCCCTGTTATTATATCACCAATTAATTGTGACTTATCACATTTTCACAAAGCTAAACATCATGTGGCGACGTAAAGAAATTCAAGAAGATAGCTTAGTGTCTTTAGTGCGGAAGGTTGCCGGTTCTAATCCCAGGTGAGGCCCTTTAAGCTATACATGTCCATACCTTGTAAGTCTCTATGGATAAAAGAATCAGCCAAGTGTAATAATAAATAAAAAGATGAGAAACAAAGTCATTGATATGATTTAAAATAATAATAAAAAAAAATTAAAAATAAGGTCACCTTTGTCAAATATTATAGTTTGATGAGCTAAAATATGTGATAAATATGGAAAAATCTAAAAAAACAAACAAACAAACAAAAAAAAGCAGGAAGGAGGTAAATACTTGATCACAACACTGTACGTAAAACATGTCTAACATGACTCGTATCATTCACCTCAAACCACCCAGTGAAGCCCTGTGTCCTAAAGGTGTTAATATTGTCATTGTAAAGATAACGATCCCTCTCAGGTTTGTCATTTCATTTAATACCCATCTGAAGGACACTGCATGTTAGGTCATCTAAACCACCTAATGGAAGGTCAGCACCGCGTAGGAATACAACTAATACTCCAATGACACTTTCAAGAAACTCTTACCTATTAAATACTTTATTCATAAAATCAGTTGTGTAAAACAGAAATGTTATTCCAATCGCAAAAAACAAGGACTTTTTTTTTTAGTTCTGTCTCCATATTCAAACTTGCTAAGTCAATTAAACATCAGTCTTCACTCCTTCAAATGTTCCTTTTCAAAGTGGTCTTCCAGCCCGTTCAGATCCTCACACTGTTTACTCAGAAGTCCTCTGTAAACCTCAAAACGATGGTTCAGATCTTTCTGCGTGTGGAGTTTATATTTGGTCCCTAAGGCCCCATCTGCTGAGGCGGTCCCGTAGAAAACGCGACCTATTCTGGAGTGGACCAACGCCATGGCGCACATGACACAAGGTTCTCGCGTTACATAGAGGTCATACCCGGTGCATATGTACGGCAGAGGGGCGGGCTCTCCCTCTGACGTGTTTTCAGAGGGATTTGAGGATGGTGAAGTAAACTGGCACGCTGGATATTGGTCATAAGAGTAACATCCACCACCCTGGCTCCGAGCCACCAGGTCAATACAGACCATGACGGCGTGATGGAGGGGGTGCTTGCCTCTGCAGTCGTGGCCCACTGCAATGACTGTATCCGTTGCAGAGTCGACCACTACAGCCCCCACCGCCTCCATCCCAGCTTCCTTCCCTGCTTTGGCGGCAGTCAGTGCAGACGTCATGTACGTGTGCATTCTGGCTTTTTGAAGATGGCTGAAGAGTTCCCCCTTCAGCGCGACCGTTACCTGCTTGTCCTCGTGGAAGGCAGTGGGCCAGTGTTTACTCGCAATCTCGAACTGGGGTCGGGTTAAAGGGGGCCGTGCAGGAACCTTCACTACAAATGGCTCACCCAATCCATCACGTCGAAAACCTGAAGGCAGCAGGGAATCGATGCTGACCATCTTTTCATGAGCATCTGCATCACTGACCAAGCAAACCAAGACCTCCAGAGGGTGGGGGCTGCCCACCTCCTTGCATGCCCGCACCCTCTTGATGTGTTGAAGGGTTATCATTGGATAGAGGCCGTTCAGCTCTCTAACAAGTCTGGATGTCTCTTTCTTGTCAACGATGGGTACGGCAAACGCCTCTATCAGCTCGATGTCATGTGACTGCTCATCTGACAGAACAGGATACGCCACCCAGGAGTCTGTGTCACACGCTGACCCTTTCCGGCGTTTCTTCTGTGGCTCCATTGTCTGGGCGCTCTGCTGTGGAATATGATTTCAAACCAGAACAAAACAAAGTCAGTGCATTTGCAAGGTGAAGGGGATGAAGATAAAGGCATCAGCAGAACTATATGATTTGATCAGTTTGTTATATTAGCTTTAGTGTGCAAGACTTCTGCTTTGGAGTTCCTGTTATTTTCTGAAACTCAGAACTGCTGGTAGATTAAAGCCTGAATAAGCCTTTTTTTTTTTTTTTTTTTTTTTTTTAAATGGCACGACCTATTTTAATGATAGATGATTAATCTCTTTGCAGTTTAGTATTGCACAATAAAACTATGTTCATGCAGCAGGTCTTAATACACAATTTGGATTTTTTTGGTGAAATCCAACATGTGTTTGTTCATATTACACATTAAATGTGACTTTTACCAGAACTGAATGTAACCCTGAGGTGTCCCAGACGTCCTGATGTAATACATGACCACACAGGTAAGCACTGTGTTTATGTAATTAAATAGAGGCATCTCATCTCAGTGTGTGTGTGTGTGTGTGTGTGTTGTGCCTATTGTTTTTCCTGCCACTCCTCCTCCTGGGATGCAGAATTGTAACGTTTTTCGCATTCCAATATTGTGAAGGTTGGATAAATGCAGCCTGGCTGTTTAGACTAAAGTCGCATTGGAAAGTATCAGATACATATCAGATTTAGTGGCTTGGGTCGGATTAAAAAAATAAAAAAAAGGATTTGTGTTGTTCAAACTGTCTTTAACACATTGGATACAGGTCACATATGAGCAAAAGAAAACAGATTTGGGCCACATGTGCCTGGAGTCTAATGTCGAATGTAGCCTAAAACATGTTTTTTTTTTTAAGCTGAATTGAGAAATATGACTTTATTTATGCCATCATAGGTACATATAACAGTTAATAGCAGCAGCAAACCACAAGCAACAGCAGAGAAAAACCACAAACAATACATATATATGTAAAAATAGAATTAAAATTAAGTATTATTTATATGTTTACATTGTGGTTGCACATGGTATGAAGGGGGCTTTTACTGAGAACTGTTATATACTCCTCTGACCTGCAGGATCACTACTTCTGCACTGGAGATGCAAAAGTCTGATGCTGAAGGAACTGCTGAATATGAATGAAACGCATCAATGCTCTTGTAATTTTATCTGGTCTCACAAGCCAGACTTATCTCCATATTCTCATTGGTATATCTTTAAACCAATCAAAATTGATCTATGTTGCACCAAGCCCAGGATGGAGACTGGTGCCAGTGAATGAACTTATTTTTGTGGAACTTTTACATTTGAGGAGGTCAGTCCTGGCCTTGAAACATTCAAAATCATGTTAAAAGGAAATGACACAAAGAACCAAGTATGTCTAATCATATGATCCAAATCTGTATAAAAGCCATTTTCAGGCTGTAGTTTTTCACTTGAGGGAGAAGAATGTTGACTGAAGTTCTTGCCCAATGACAGGATTATTCCAACAGTAGCCTACTTCCTGTGAGTCAGACCAATCTTTACAAAAATCTTTAAAGTTAAATAAAAAATAAAACTATTTTAATAACGACAATAGCTTGACACACCACTTCTGTTGTCAAAATCATCTTGAACAGATACTGTTCTGTGAGAATGGAGTCTGACTGACAAGAACACTTTAACACTTTGTTTCAATTTACCTGATTATTGTGCACTATAATACAATATATTTTACTACACTATTAATTTTTACATAGGAGAAGCCTTTTTTTAAGTTATAAATCTGAACAAAATCACGAAATTAAGTCTCTCAGATCCTCATGTAATTCTCCATAGCTCTTATGTGCTGAATCATGGACTGTGTGAAAATACTTTACAGGTACCCTCTGTTGGGCATACATTTGTATTTAATTTATTTTATCAGGTAGGAGGAACCAGTTCTCATTTATCATGATGACCTGGCCAAGAGCCAGCTTAACAATCAGATAAAACACTAAAAACAATACAAAGAAAAGATAGCATAAAATCTCACTATCACTATTTTATGATAATGAAATTCTCCACAATAGAGATGGATGAACATCATGTCTGCTCACTGGCTAACACTATGTAATGGGTTTGTGGCTGCATACTGTACTGTGATTGGTTGATACAGCTGTCAGTCACCTCTTTTTATCATATCAAATAATGCACATACTAAAGGAACTGATTAGAAGTCACAATAAGTACAAGTCATTCATGGAATTTATGTACAAAAGACTGAAACTACCTTCGGAAAAGATTAGTTGGATGCAAAGTTAAACAATTTGACGTCTGAATTTCATCAATGAAGCTGGATTTCTGACTTATAACAGTGTCAAACACATGCACACCTTCCTCCTCAGCCCTTAACTTTGTAACACTTTTTATGAATGAAATAAACAAATCACACAGTGAATCTCAGGGAATAATATGGTGAGTATGATAATGGAGGTGATTTGCGATGACCTTAGCAGTCACCAGGTCTTAGCTGAACACTGATAACAGATCTTGGACTGATGTCCAGCACTTTGTACCTCCATCATCAATGCCTATTACGGGAATGGCTTTTTTTAAATTTTTTTTTTTTACAAACTGTAAACTCAACACCAACAAAGAGAACTGAAACTGCTGGCTTTATGTGTTTTTTTCTTTTAATATGGAACCCATTTGAACAGCCTTTGTCATAATTCAATACTATCCACTAGTGGTTAATTTATCCATCAAGTTAAAAATGGATCTTAAATTTTTTAAAAAAAAGAAAAGTATTCATTCAGTTATTCAAAGGACAGACTCCAGAATGTGTGTATACTGTTTTTAATTTAACTCTTTGTATTTGACAGTATTTGGTCACATTGGCTGTGCTTTTGAGCCAATAAATTATACCTACAACACAAGCATTAACAT
Organism: Maxillicosta whitleyi; assembly: GCA_029822895.1. Taxonomy (NCBI): domain Eukaryota; kingdom Metazoa; phylum Chordata; class Actinopteri; order Perciformes; family Neosebastidae; genus Maxillicosta; species Maxillicosta whitleyi. Next base: position 13,667,230 of record JAPSES010000019.1, on the reverse strand, counting down.
TTTATATGTATTTTTTTTGTAGTGTATGTCATCTAGGCTTGATAGGACTATTAATTATGCATCATTATAGTCATTTATCAACCAAATACCAATTACGTGGTGGCAGAAGCTTCACAAAATCTAAGTGGTTGCTTTTCAGTATTCATTAATCATGTCCAAAAAAGAAAAAAAAGAAGACATACAGTAAATAAATTCCGATGTAGTGATTATTTAACTCATGTGATCAGCTGTTTGCAGTATCTTCTCAGGTATTCGGATATCTTCTGATATTAAAGAGAATGAAAATGTCTCAGTACAACAGCTAGTAATATGATCAGACCAAATTATTCCTGTCTCATCCATAAAAATAAACGCAAGGGAATGCTCTACTTCTGTCCATCATGAGTATCATAACTTGTTCGTGTTTTCATTTTGGCTACTTTTCAGAGGTTTTCCTCTAATTTGTTTGACATTCATGCAAGAATGGTTCCTACAGAGCCCAGTAGCGACCCAGACGGGGTACATTAACCAAAGTCGGTGTTTGTTGCTTCATTAGCTGTCATCTAACTTCTCATATTCCTAAACATTTGGCTGGTTGTGCAGTACTCCTGCCACCAGATTTTCGCTGACTGATTTTTTTTTCATTAGTCCAACAATAACTTAAGACATGACAACAGTCACAATTAACATGAGAAACTGAATAAACCAATAAATAAAATAGAATGGCACTGGAATCTGCTATCCTTAAAATCCATCATAATCAAGTTCATAATCATAACTTCTACTTAACAAGGCTGAAATTATATTAAATAAAGCTAATATAGACACACAAGGAATATTATTCATAAAGCAGCCTGCAGAGACAAAGCTGATGGCACTTGGTCTTCTATCATAAACTATCCAGTCAACATGCAGTCTGTCATCATTTTCTTCCCAGGACAATCTTGTTCTTTATGACTTTGGGCACATGGCGGATGGTCAGTGACACTCTGGTGCCTCTGTTCAATGTGTCCCCTGGCTGGGCCCCAGTGGCAGACAGGTTGACCACTTTGTCCGTCAGCGTGTCCTCGCTGCATGCCTGGACACCATGAAGAAGCTTTTGATACATGTCATCCTGCAGGATCAGGAGACTACGCTGCCTCACCAGCAGGGAGAACAGGTAGCGGTTGTCCTCTGTCTGCAGCATGTCGGTATCTGAGCTGCTGCCGCTGACTGGCGAGTAGAAGTCTAGAAGGGTGTGAGAGCCCAGGCTGATGGTGGTGACAGTGGGATGATACAGAGGGCCATCCTCATGAGGCATGATCCCTTCTCCTTGTTTATACTCATTCACCAGCACATGATTCGCCCGTTTCCCACTGAATGCACCCAGAGAGGAAATTTTCTCACAGTGCGTCTGAAGCCAGTCTGGGATCTTCTCAGTGAGCATGCCTTTGGGATGTGGTAACCCTCCCCAGTTCTGAAGCCTTCTGCCTGACAGCTGAGTCCATTTGGTTTTTGGAGACTTGTAAACCTGCTGTAAAAGGTATGTCTCCTCCTCCTCTGATATAAAATCTGGGATGTAATATACTGTTGGCGGAGCAGCACTTAGGACAAACTGCTTCAGTTCTTCTGAAATACAAGTTGGGTGTTCCATGCTTCCTTTAGGAAAGTCAAAATAAAATTCTTGTTAAAATTAAAGTTAATCTTCGAATGAATCTTGGTCACTTGTTACTGATGACCAATTCATTTAATGAAGCATGAGGTTTGCAAAAAGATTTTCTTGTCACCTAGAAAAGTTTTCTCACAACCCTCATATCCTGATCCAGTGCATTTTTGTGGAAATTATATATAGAATCTGTCTGAATTTGGGAAGACAGCAGAACACCTAGTGGCTTACAGAAGTTAAGAATAGACTCTCAGTCAACGAGGACAGAGCCTTACTACTTATATTGCAAATAATATACTTACAATGTTAGAATCTTAATCTAAATTTTTTTTTTTTCTAGAACTACATCAGAAATCATTCCATCCGACATTGTCTAAAGTCGTGAATGTAGCACGGCTTGCTGAGGGGATCGCTCAGTTTCGACAAGAAACCACATCACGATTAAAAAGCTGGTAACAGAAAAGTACGGCTAAAATCCAGACATATAACACAGGTACACTTTGGTAATTAAATCACAAGAAAATAATCCGTTACCTCTTCGTTTATCGACAAGAATCTTCAGCTGAAAATACCGACAGAAGTGAGAAACTCTTAGCTGTCAGTCCCCATGCTTGCTAGCAGGTGCAGCTGAATAAAATGTCCGCCGGAAGCAAGCGTCACAAATTTGGCCCCATGGTTTGTTTTTAACCATTTATTTCTGAATTGTTGAATTGTTAATTATTGAAAAAGCTAAATTTAAATCCTATATACACATTTAGATTTTTCCACTACATTTAAAAGTGCATTTTGGCAAGTACTCTTGTACTTAACTGAATGTCGCAAACGTGTTGGTGGACGGAATTATTTACATGTTACACTTAAAGGCAGCATTGACAGTAAATGGGTATCAGTTAAAGTAAATGTAGTGTCGCATGGGCTCAGTTTTAGCAAACAGTATGTGTTAGTGTCAGAGTAATGTTTTGGATTGGCTGTTCTAAAAGCTCGATGATGTTGTGTTGTTCGTATTTAGGAGACTTTAAAGTGTGCTTCTGAGGGGAGGTCACTGATATTTCAGACTGCTTACATCTAGTTTTATAGATAGGCTAAAGGCTTTTTACCATGCTGCCCTCAAAAATACCAATTCTGACAAGGCTGCTACAGTTCCAGTATATATATTGGAGGAGGCACTCGTATGTAAAGACCACCAGCTCCTCGCTGGTTTTAGGCATCGAGACGAGCTGTGATGACACTGGAGCAGCGGTGTTGGATGAGACCGGTGCAATACTGGGGGAGTCTCTGCATTCACAGAAAGAAGTGCATCTGAGGTAGGGGGTGTGCAAAACTATGGAGGCTCATTTGTAACACTGACGAAAAACAATTCTGCAAATGAAAATAGTGAGTTATTTGTCTCATAATGTTATATTATATGAATTACCTATACAGTTGTGCATGAAATTATTCAACCCCCACTGAAATAAAGTGTTTGACATCAATTTTGATCATTTTAGTCATCTTATTTACCATTAAATCAAAGAAGCACTTGAAATTTTTACAAATATAACACAGCATTTACACTGAAATAACCACAAATGTCTTTTGTATGCTCACATCATTGTAAGTTTTATTCAACCCCCAAGTGAAATTCAGTTTTAGTTCTTTGCACAACATCCTTTTCTAGTTATTACAGCTTCCAAGTGTGAAGCTAAACCCAATACCTAAGTGAAAACACTTGAATGAGGCTCTGTTCTCCAGAGTGGTAGTCTGAAAGGGGTTGAATAATTGTGTCAATGAAGAAATCACAAAAAATGCCATTTAATAATAATTTAAAACAATTGATGTCATTTTACTTGCATTTGGTTCTTTAACAAATCCTTGTAAGATTTGAACACAATTACAAATGTACACTGAATTCCCTAAAACCCTTTACAGCATTGGGGGTTGAATAATTCCAAGCACAACTGTATACAGCCTATTCTGTATTCAAGATTAGATGTAAATAGCTATAAATATGCTTCAAAACACAAGATACAAATACAAATACAAGATGAAAATTACATTAAAGATGGAACAATATGAGAACAATGTAAAAGACAGTTGTTTGTTTAAAAGTATAACAACAATAATGTGATGTAAATGGCATATATGACAAGACAAAATGAAAACATTGTTAAACATATAAAATGATAAATGGGGGGAAAACTGTAAAAAAAAAAAAAAAGTGCAACAAAACAAAAAAAGATGCAACACAAAAGTAATCTAAATAGTGCAACAACTGGAAAAAATGCAACAATACAACAACAATAATATTGTTTTACATTGTTTGTAAAAGACATATTGAGACAATAATAACTTGTAAAATGCAACAAGATGAAATTGTTGTGTTGGATGTAGTCACATTAAATATCACAATGGACAAAATTATGAAAACTGCACCTAAAAAAATAAAGACAACGACAACAGGTAAAAAAAACACAGCAACAGACCTAAGCTGCAACACAACAAAAAAGAAAAAGGCTGTTATTTGTGGTGTAAAACTCTCATTTGTGGTCATAATGTGCAGAGATAGAACATTCAAAAGACTTATAATGGTGAAATGTTTGTTCAGTGTCTAAATATGCACATAATCTAAACAAAATAAACACAACAGGAAAAATGTGTTTGCAACACGTGATGCTGATAAAATATATATCAGCATAAATATCATTAATTTTATACCTCTTGTTCATTGGATTCGTTTTGAGTTACCTGCTCTCCTCTTTAATGCTGCAGGACTGGTGGCATCATTCCTACAGTGGCACAACAGCTTCACAGGGAAAACATAGAACATGTGGTCCAGGAGGCTTTGGACAGGAGCGGTGTGAGCCCGAGTCAGCTGGCGGCTGTGGCCACCACTGTGAAACCAGGCCTGGCCTTGAGCTTGGGAATCGGTCTCGAGTTCACTCAGAGGTTTGTGAGGCAACATAACAAACCATTCATCCCCATCCACCACATGGAGGCCCATGCCCTGACCGTCAGGATGCTGCAGCCCGTCACCTTTCCCTTCCTGGTTCTGCTTATTTCTGGGGGTCACTCGCTCATTGCTGTAGCCAAAGGAGTGGATGAGTTTTTGCTTTTGGGTCATTCTCTGGATGAAGCTCCGGGTGATACACTGGATAAAGTAAGACCTGTGAAGTAAATCCTCCTTATGGGTTCATGATTTAATAATTTTTATTTCTGTGTGGATTCACAGGTTGCCAGACGTCTATCTCTCATAAAACATCCGCTGTGCTCTACACTGAGCGGAGGCCAAGCCATTGAACTTCTGGCAAAGACTGGTGACAGGACAAGGTTCCCTTTCAGGACACCAATGGGACAAACCTATGATTGCTGCTTCTCTTTTGCAGGTTTACGGAATCAAATCACAATGAGAATCATGAAACAAGAGTCAGAGGAAGGTATGAAGTCACACACATTCTCTACACATACACACACTAATCTGCAGTTGTTGAAGAACTACAGCGGTACCTTGACTTACACGTACACTAACATCTGAGTTTTCCAAGTTCAAAGTACGTACAAGCTTCAGATATGCCACTGCTAATTGTTGTAATCAATAAAAAGAAAAATGCTAGAGGACAGTTGGTAGGTATCCTTGTGCTGGATCCTCCATATCTCCGTTCACTATGGCTTCTTGAGGAGTACTGATGGGTTCCTCCTGTCAACCCCATTTTTATACAGCCTACTGGGTGGCTGCGGAACCACATGTGGGTCTTTCATCCCTGTGGCTTTGTTTTTCAAATGTAATTACCTCCAACAAGGAGGTTTTGTTTTTACCAGGGTTTGTTAGTTTTTTAGTTAGCAAGATAGCTCAAAAAGTTATGAACGGATTTTAATGAAATTTTCAGGAAATGTTCGCTCTGAGACAAGGAACAGATGATTAAATTTTAGAGGTGATCTGGATCATTGTCTGGATCCAGGAATTTTTTAAAGGATTGTGTATTAATTTTAATCGGCGTTGCTTTTTGTAATAATAACAAATGTCCACCAGATGGTGACTCATGTTTTCTCTTCTTTTTCTCTTTTGCGTTGATGTTTTCACTTTTGCATTGCGTTCTCTCTTTTGCATTGGCATTTTCACTTTTGCATTGGCGCTTTCACTTGTGTGTTGGCGTTGTCTCTTTTGCGTTGATGTTTTCTCTCTTTTGCGTTAGCGCTTTCACTTGTGTGTGCGCGTTTTCTCTTTTTTGCGTTGGCGTTCTCTCTTTTGCGTTACATTTCAGGGCCACTGTATCATCATCCTCCCTGTTCCACACTACAGCCACAGCTACATCTGTGGTCGTGGTAATAACCACATCCAACATCAGACGCTAAAGCTGAAGCAATGTGACACTTGTTTAATGCCTAGAGCAGAACCAGGACAAAAAAAAACAACAACATCCAACTGAGAGCAAAGCCTGATATCAGATCGTCCTCAACAAAATCTCCCAAGGACACACTCAGCTATTGTAAAGAGAAGAAATTCTATGACACGGAAATCCAGAAAATGATGCTCTGAGTTTGTCTTTTTGAGGCGATTTTATTGAATTTTGTCAAGTTCATTGCCCTTGAGGTTGAAATTGACGTACCGACAATGAAACCATCGTTAAAACAGATGGAGATAAAATACAACGGAAACTAACACGGCAAACGAAACAAACAAAATTCCATCAATTAAAAGAACAGGCGTTTCCTTAGATCGTCATTAATGTGCGGACCACACATACCGCCGGTGTTGACTGTTTATTCCGTCTCCCCGGCTGTGTGAGGACGCCGGCATGTGGCTCGTCTACAGTATCTGTGCTATAAGGTTCAATTTAAGTCTCTGCCACTTGAGCGGCAGAGTCTGCTTTCTTATGAATACAAAACAGTTTTCAAATCACAGCTGCACGCACGGCTTTGCCTCCATCCAATTTCCCTGACCCATTTTGTAATTTTACACTTAATCTAAATGTAGTTGAGCTTTTCCCTCTTGATGAAGCCGTTGACATATCAACAAGGATGAATACAGGAAGGAACCCTGTGATATGTGTAATGTATGCATTTGATCCTTCCTTTCATATATGTGCCACAGAGGCGTTATATAAAAAATATCATAAATAAAGAACACTGTCAACATAGAGTGCATCCACCTGTTTAAAGCATTACAGCAGCAGGAGATTTTACTTTTATCTCTTGAGTGCAATGGAGCACATATACAGGGATATATTTTCAGAGAGCTGATGGAAATCACGTCCACACCGGTCCCCATGTGCATTAGAATCATCCACGCTGCTTGAAAACATACATTTCTTTATATTCAGATGTGTAAATTCAAAGGTTTACTATAACAAAATAATTGTTTATACAGCATAATTTAACCCTTGAAGACCCAAACATTCACCGGTGTCCAAAATCATTATTAATATAAACTGTTTAATCAACATTAATCCTATCAATATGTGTAAATAAGTGGTGAAAAATGCAGTTTGTCATCTTTCTATGCCTTTCGTGGGCGGGGCCTAATAAGCCTGATGGATGAGTGAAGAGTTTCTATTGGTGGGTTTGACCTGGCTCCAGCTTCCGCCTTAAATGCAGTTAAATCCGCCAGGAAAACTTTTGAAGTTGTAAACAAAGAGCAGTGATTTTCAAGCAAAAATTATGTTGTTTTTTTTTTTTTGTTTTTTTTATTGCTACTTGTTTTTACTCTCAAATCTCTTTTTTGGTTGCAAATCTATTCTTTTTAATTGCAAATGTATTGTAGCGACCCTGGGGGTTTATGTTAGAGTCATGTTTTTAGGTAATTCGGTTTAAGTTGTTATGTGTTATTAATTTAATCGTCTAGTTTTGTTTGTTCTATTTATGTGATGATTCTTTATTGCGTGTGTTGGAAGGAACCGTGAGCCAGGCTGAGGTGCGCCGCCATGGCCCCGGTTCCTGGGGTCTGTGTTATGTGTACTTGAATTCCTGTCCACGTGATGACTGTCAAAATAAAAGCTCATTCCTGAAGCAAGAAATTGTCATCCATCAGTCTTGAGATCACCGCTCACCACAGTATTGTTTTGGATTGATGGATAAAGAAACATATTTCTCGGCATACTATATGCTGTATTGTGACCCCGCCCCTTTGATTCCATAACGCAGGTGTAACACTGTGTAAAAGTCCAGCCCGTCTCACATCACCTCTGTCACTCCTCTGGTTCAGCTGTGGAAACTGATCAAGAATAGGATCACCATCTCACCTAGTGTCTGGATCTCTGTGTAAAAGTGGCTCCAAAAAATGTTTTATTCAGTTCAATTCAATCCAATATAACTGTTAGCTAGTTATTAACATTCACAAAATTGACACAGAAAGCATTCATTTATCTCAGCAAATGACCAGCCACAGTATTAGTGATGTGGACAGGTGTCTGGATCAGCACTTATATAAACCGTATTTTCCGGAGTATTAATCACACCAGCCATAAAATGTATAATAAAGAAGTGAAAGACATATATAAGTCGCACTGGAGTATAAGTCGCATTTTTGGGTAAATGTATTTGATAAAATCCAAGACCAAGAACAGACATGTCATGTTGAAAGTCAATTCTAAATAAAAATAGAATAGAGAACAACAGGCTGAATAAGTGTA
>JAPSES010000019.1:13634127-13658901 GCA_029822895.1 Maxillicosta whitleyi | reverse complement strand
AACAAACTTTTAGAATGAACTATTAATACCCACGTGGGAGCTACCTGTGAGTTTGTTAACAAACATGGTCTATATTTGATCATTGAATTCTTTGCTTAAGGCTATAATATAAAACATTGCTGCACTGAAACATCTAAAACCTATGTTCTATATATTATTGGCTTGTGTACTTTGTATTTAGAGATGCAGATAATTTTATTCAACGTAATGATCTCATCAAACGCCACTATATTAAATGTCACTACATTAAATCTTTTCCCCATAGCAATGGACTACAGTCAATAAGGTGCATTTTTCATCTTTTCATCCCCTGTAGGTGTAAAACAGGGGACGTTGTTGTCATGTGTGAATGACATTGCAGCTGCTACACAGCACACAGTGGCGTCTCATCTTGCAAAGCGCACACATCGCGCCATCTTGTTCTGTAAAGCAAACGGCCTGCTGCCTTCAGAAAGTCCCATCTTGGTGAGAGCGTTCACGCTTTTTTAATTTATTAAATCTGAAGTTTGTTTCTGGTCTTGCATTGACACACTGTACAGTTTGACAACATGTCTTTTTTACTCATTTTATGTTGTGTGAAAACAGAGATGGTACGAGCCGCCTTCTCAGATTATATTTTTATGCTATATTTAACGGTTTTATCAGGAACATATTCTTTCCTTTTCAGGTGGTGTCTGGAGGAGTTGCAAGCAATCGGTATATCCGTAAAGCACTGACCGTTATCACTGAAGCAACAGGACTAAGCCTCATCTGCCCCCCAGCCAAATTCTGCACTGATAATGGGGTGATGATCGCATGGTATGTAGACCTACTGGATCAGAAAATTTGAGAACATTCCCATCCCTTTTGCTGACAGCCATAGCATCTCTAAAATAATAAGAAACCATCTAATATTTTTTATGACATTGTATACATTTAATGGACTGCACTTTATAGCACTATATCTACACTTTGGTACTCACATTCACCCATTCACACACACACTTACACACCAATAGGCGGCTACTATGCTAATGTACCATACAAGGTACTACCATGCCATTTGGTCTGTATAGTTTTGCTTTCACGTTACATTTTTGAAATTGAACCAATGTGTGCTGCCATTGTCATCTACATGTGCTGCACCCTGTTTTACAGGTGTGTCTGAAGTTGGCATGTCTTAAGCTTCTTCTGTTTATTTTTCCTCTTTTTTGCTTACTGGCTTATCAGCTGCGCACAATGTACCATAAAGGTCTGACAACTTGAACTATCTAAAGAGTAAACCATGGTTCTATTTGAAAATCTGGTTAATCAAACTGGAAGATCTGAATTCCAGATAAAGTAGGTTACTGTGAATGTGTCATCAGGCATTTTAAGTTACAATATCATTATTAGAAAGTGAATCTACTTTGAGACATGATGCTATTTTCACTTAAATTAGCTTTGTATTCATATTAACACCTTTGACAGTGAATCGGAGTTGATTATTGATCAATCTGCTGATCAATCATGTTCTTTTGTTTTTAACCAGGAATGGTGTTGAACGCTTAAGAGAAGGGAAAGGGATACTGCCTCCAGATGTGGATGTCAGCTATGAACCAAAGTAAGTCGACTTTACTTTAAAATAATCCAGAAGCCAATTATGGCACCACATGAAAACATTCCAATAATGTGTCTGTTCATTAATTGATGAAATCCACATTGGCTCATTAAGTGATGTGTTGCAGGGCACCCCTTGGAGTTGACCTAACAGCACAAGTGAAGGCAGCGGCCATCAAAGTACCACGGACCAAGATCAGGATTGACTGACAGTGGTTTTTGTCACCAGTGGATTCTCCCAGTTCAACATTTATACTGTGTATATACAATATAGTTTTTTTCATAGTAGACTTTACATGGCTATTAATTATTAAAAATGTTTTCCAAAAATCTCTTGAGTTTTCATGTATACTTTGAAAACACTAAAAATTAATTTCATTTGTTTACTATAACTCCAGATTCATCTTGTCCTGATGCACTGACATAATGTTATTCAGAAGAAAGAACACATAATCCAACACAGAACTGCCCAATTTGCAGTGCAGCCCATTTCTGTCCTTGTCTTTTTCATGACTCAACACTACCCTCTTGTGGCTAATTTTATAATTCAGGTATAACATCTGAACGTCGTGATCAACACAAGCACCCACGTGTTTTATTCATTCTTTATTGTGCAAAAAAGAACAGTTTTTACCACTATTAAGATAAAAACAAAACCTGTAAACATGTCTTACATACTCTCAACATGCCTTTTATCAACACTAATGTTCCCATTGCAGTCACATACTTGTTTTATTTCACAGAGCCAAAATTTCATAAAATATAATCATTGAAAAAATGCATTCATCCTTAAACAATTCCATGCAGCTCTGGTGGTGGATAATGCTTATTTCAGTAATGCAGCCAGAAAAAAAAAAAAAAAAGAAAGAAAATGTACATTGATGTCTAATAACTCAAGACCTTTTATTGCATCTTATTTCTGACATAGTTTCCATAGCAACTGATTCCAAATTCAGTGAAACTCATCATTCTTTGATGCAGCATGAGGTCCAGAAAACAGGTGGATTGGTGAATCCTAACATAGTGGTATTAGTATAAAAGTAAGGTTTGTTCAGGTGGTCCAGAAGGTTGTCTTTGACTGAATCCAAATGTTCTTCATGAGGAAAAGTCAGATTTTTCCCATCTCATTAAAGGGATTTTTGGAAAAACGTATATAAGGGAATGTTACACAACATTAGTTAGTGCAGTAATAAACATTCATTAACAGTTAACTAATGTGCCTGGTAATTACAAATGTTACATGCTAAAGTAGCAAGGTTAGCATCTTTATGAATTATTGAGTAATGTGGAAAAACCTTAACACCTGAGACATGTTATTTGTTAACAGCTAATTAAAGCATTAATACATTAATTAATATTAATAATGTATGAATGTCAACCTTAGTGAACATGAACACAATTCATAAATGATTATGACATATAATTTAACTGCTAATAGAGCTGAATCCCTGCCCCATGGGACCTAATTTAAGAAAAAAAAAAAAACTGCTTTGCAATCAGTGACAAAAGGTACACTTTCAATTTTTTGATCCAGTCTGAATTAGTCGTCAATTATATGGATAGTGTTTGTCAATTTAAGAGATATTCTTTTAGTCAAGAAAGTTGAAGTTAGTGGTAAAACTGATGAACTGTCACAGTGAAAATATGGAAACACAAAGACTACATACCCTAAAGTAATGGAGATGACATCATCACTGTCTCTCCACACTTCATGTGTCGGCAGCTTTAACATGACCAGACTAGTTTTCACCTATTTTAATGCTTTTTCACCTTTCACAGACTGAGGTAAAATGTGCCTCAGTGTGGGTGACATGTCCAAATCAAAAAACTGAAAAATTAGTTGTTTCTTTGTAATCTTTGCCACAAACTGCAACTTTGTTGGCTGGTAAAAGTGGTGTAAAAATGGTGCCACAATTCAAATATTATCAAAAAATTATTTCAGATTTTTTTTCTATACTTAGGTCCCTTGGGACAGAGTGGAGGGGGCGGGACTTCAGCTTTCTGCCAGCTGTTCCTTAATATTATATGCATTAGCTTATATCATTAATGTCAGTATTACATCAATTAATGTCTAGGTTTACATGAACATAATTATAATTATGTTCAAGTTTAATGATAAAGTAATCATTAAATGAAATGATTACTAGATACCGTTAACTATTTGTTAATGTTTATTATTGGATTAACTTATGATAAGTAATGCCCCCTTATTATAACTTGCTGCCTTTTTTCATTTTTTCATTTTTTTGATACTATACTCACAGATATTGTGACTAACTGATACAAAAGAGTGTTCATTGATGCTAATGCAGTTTTAGAGATTTCAGGTTTTAGCATTACTTCCATGAACAGCCAGGACCTTTATTTTTAATAGATTTATCATTTCAGACTGATACATGAAAAAAAACAAACAAAAAAAAAATCCACAAGGGTAAGAAAAACAGATTATATAATGAGGGTAAACCAGATAATTAATGCCAAATCAAAAGGGAATTTCCCAAAACTTAAAAATAGGAAGTACCAGTGCAATAACATGGGAGGGTGGAGTTTTCTGTTAGTATATTCCTTACTTACTCATTTATTCTCTAACTGAAAAGAGTACGATGAATATTTCATGTATTGGACACTAGAGCTCATCATGTTGATAAATATTGTACTCCTTAGAGGTTATTTGTCCGTCTTTGTCTAGATCATTCTTGTGGAATATGTCGTTCAAAATCTTCTCGTAGAAAGACTCATCATGTGGCTTGTCATCTTTTTCAAACTCCAGTTTCAAGTACGATTTTACCTGTAAAAAAAAAAAAGGACTACTTTATTGTTTGCACTGGCGAATAAACAACAGGCATAAAATGTTCTTTTATAACACTACTAAATGCTTCAGGCTTCTGTTGTAGTAGGGATACATCAAACCAGGGATAATAAATGTTCAGGGTAGTAGGTCTTTTTTTTTTTTTTATCTTTGCAATTTGCTATTTATATCTATAGAATATCACTACATAAAACATTTTTAGTGTATAGGCATGAAAACATTATTTACTTTAGTTCATTTCAGGTCATTCCCATTGGTTTTCTGCAACTGTGACAAATCTGTATCACTCGATGTGAACATAATAAAACATAATAAAACAGGCAAGGTGGACTAAGTGGGTGAAATGGTAGTAATCAAATGTTGAGTGATTTATCACCTTTAGCTAGGTGTAGCGGACTTTATTTCTACTACCGTTTGATTCCCCTAGTCCAGCACCCTTTTTTTGAGTCGGATGAGCACGTTTTACTTCACTTTACAGTGATTTATCACCTTTTACAACTTTTAGTATGCAGTACGATATGTGACATAATGAAAAGTCCAGCCAGGATCCAAAATTGGTTACAATTAGAGATGTCTGATATTATCGGTCCACAGACATTATCGGCCCAATACTAGCCTAAAAATTTAATATTGGTTAATATTGTTATCAGATTTTTTTTGCCTCAGAACTGATAAAATAATTCTTGCGTCATATCCAAATACAGACACAGACAAAAAAGTATCCTGATAAATTTGCCATATTTGTTGTGGGCATTGTCTAGATGATCTCAGGGAGAGTGTAATCCAAACTGTTGTTTGAGACAATTTTAAAAAAATAAACATGGCACTTTTTCCCTAAATGAAGTTGAAGTATTTTTCTTATTTTGCACAAACAATGTTAACATTTTAAAGCCTTGTTGCGTTCAAGAATGCATCCAGTGGGGCATCACAATAACATGAAGCATGTTGTGTTAATTCCACAATAGGAGATATGTGATGTTACCAAAATTAGCAGGAAAAATAACCCACATATCAACAACAGTATCGGCTGATATCAGAATCGAAAATCGAGAGTTGGACAATATCGGCATATTGGATATCGGCAAAAAACCCGATATTGGACATCCCTAGTTACAATAAAAGATTCTGTAATTTGCTGCAAGTAAAGCCTAAGATGAACTTCAACAATGACTGGTTAGTTTTCTCTATGACATCATATTTATGCAATGATTATATCACAAAACCTGCCATTACAGAGGTTTGATGATTATTAACTTTGTCAGATTACATTTGTTAGTTGAAAAAATAGAGTGAGATCACTCTACTCTGCTGTTGGAAGCCATTTTGTTTGCATCTACTAACTTAATGTGATGTATCAAACCATTCTGCAAACTTTTGTTCAATAAGGATCCAGAAGCGGGGCTTAGACAGTTGTCTGAATGATCAACGTTGTGTTGACGATACTTACCTCTTCCTTTGTAAGAGTTTTGTCCTTATTTATGTCCATCTGTCCAAAAGCCTCCAAGCTGCGTGGGCCTCTGGAAACAGATAAGACCTCCACCTCAAAGACCACAGTGGCGTTGGGCGGCACAGGACCTGTTTCAGTAGAAAGAGGACAGAATGAGTACATATGCAACTAGAATGACACTCAGTAGAGCGCAGACCTCCGCCAAGTGCAACTTTACTTCTGCTTTATGACTGATTAAAGCCTCTGCATCTGCTGCATTCAGCTTTATCTGAAGATCCACAATTTACAGTCCAACACAAACAATGGTTTGCACTGGTTTGTAGTTGTATCTTTTTGCATTGTCATGTGGACATAAATATTTTGTAAACCAAAGATTGTGTGGATCTATATATAGTAAACACATTATATATGTCCATTTTAGACAGCTGGATAGACTTTTAGTTTTTATTTAGCAGCTAATAGCTAACAGTAGTTCTTATATAATAATAGAATATTTCAAATTTTCAATTGAACTCATTTCTAACAGATTCGGATGTTTAGTATTAAGTTCATGACATTGTTTATTCTATATTTCAGTTTCCAGAGGATTAATAGATATAAATCATAATTCTGTAAAAAAAAAAAAAAACAGGATTCTGTTATTTTTGTGCCATTTCTGTGTTTTCTTGTAAAGACTAACACTTGTAAAATTAGAAATATTATAAATAAAACAACATTTCTTATGTATTCACTTTCATACTCTCTTTCAAAGTGTGTTAAATGCAACACTACTTTTTGCTCAGATTTTTAATGGGTTGAAAACATGGATGTATATATTCTTTGTATAACATACACGGAAAAATGGATCTATTGTGTCCAGAGAAAAAGGTTTTACAACATTAACATAATCACAAATTGGAGCAAAAAGTGTTTCTACAAGTCATTCTAAACCAAGGAACACGAGGTTTGTTTAGTGGGGACGAAACAAGAAATTTTAGTTGACAGCTCTCAACATAGCATGGATTTAACTGCACATAAACGAGTGCAGGAACAACAAACGCATGCACCTTCAACAAACAAAACACTTCACAGACACAGAGAGAAATCAAAGTAAAGAAGTCGAACCTGAAAAGCGTCCCAGGCCATGTTGTTTCACCATCAGGCCATACTATAGCGCACATACTGTGACAATCAGAGGAGGAAGTGTGCGGACAACAGTAGCAGTTGGTTCTCTGACATTCCTTTGACACATGCAAGAACGAGTGAGACAAAGTAGAGACCACAAAATCGCTGTGCATGCTCATAGTACATGCCATGTGGAACTGAGAAGCAGACACAGTGAGGGATGCAATGTCTTTACAACTAAAGCACTGCAAAAAGAAGACAAACAGCTACGTAAAAACCTTTAAAACCTATTCAGAGAGAAACAGAAACTTGAGGATTACTTACCTTTGCCCTTTTCCCCGAAAGCTAGAGAAGGTGGAACAATTATTTTTCGTTTCTCTCCAACGCACATGTCCACCATCCCGATGTCGAGGCCCTTGATGACTTGTCCGACACCCAGCACGAACCACTGAGGGTGTCCTGTCCTGTCAGACCGACTAAACAGTAGCATAGACAGACTTTTAATCAGACCCATCATCAGTCAGAGCAGGTGGCACCAGCTTCAGAAGAGACTTTTGCACAGATGGCCAGACTGAACCTTAGATAGGCACTGTTAAATTATGCTCAAATGCACTTCCCAAGATCCGGTGATAACCAAGGATTCAGTTTTTAGACATGTACATTTAACATCTACTTGCAGCCTGTGTTTGTTGAGTATTTACATTCTCAGCATCTTCATCCTCTTCCTTCACCAAAACTCTCTGAATATTATACTTTTCATTCCATCATATTTGACAACGTTGGCTACTTTTCAGATTGCACTTCATTCAGGAAACACCTCGACTTTCCAATCCTCTCTTGACAAAGTAGTTTCTTAATATTTCGGATGTCAAAAATGTCTCTTCCATCATGAACTAAGTAAACTATTTAAAATCCTTGTGAAGAAGGAGATAAATACACGGTAACATAGCTGAAAACAGGAGATTCTGATGAACAGTTTGGTTTTAAGCAATTCACATACAGTATGGTGACCTTCCATAATGATGCACTGTTATACACTACCACACCAACAGTATATAAAGTATATCCAATGAGCTCAGCTGTAAACATGCAACATATACATGAATGCAACAGTAAAATTAATCAAAAACATCAGTTATAATAGTAAAAATCTGACCAGGACCATTTTACTGTATTATTGACTACTTTGTTTTTTCATAGTTACTTCAATAAATATCCAAAAGGCCTGAGTTAGTAGCAAAACTACACGGAATATTTATTTGTAGTTTATTCCTTAATGACCAACCTGCAGTAAAACTGGGAACCATCTGTGGCCAGATACCCATCGTAGTGGACGTTCATCAAATCTCCCCTTTTGCTCTTTGGAGAACATTCCACAGGCCTGAACAGGACTTCGATCTTGACCTGTCCGTCCAGCTCATCATGTTCATCGGCCTGAACAGACCACAGGCCGAGCTGTGAAAGGACAGCAAACACACACAGTGAGCAGCTCCAAGACTTCCACATTGTGCTGTTGTGCTTTCGTGGCAACGTCTGCAAGTGAGTCTTGACACGGGGGGACGTGGAAAACTGCAAGACACGAAGATGGGTTTTTTTGCCCTGAGTAAGGCCTTGCAGAGTTTCCGTCTTCCTAAAGGAAACCCACACTTTTCTCCCCTAAACCCAGGAAGTAACACACACACACAGTTAGAAGTCGTGCTACACACAGAATTTTGTCTTTTTAGGAGACCTGTGGGGCAGGACATAAACGTTCAACAGGTCCCTACTGTTTTAGTTTGGATTATTATTATTATTATTATTATTATTATTATTATTATTATTATTATTATTATTATTATTATTATTATTCTCTGCTAAAACTGGTCCTGCAGGCTAAACCTTGCATCATATGGCGGCGGTCTTTGGATAGTTGGTCCAAACCCCTGCACGTAACACAGACGCAAAAAGTGCATATGTCCACCTGCAGGGGGCGCAATAATCAAAGACAATACATTACAGTCTATAACTCTCACACCTTATGTCATATGGATGCTTATAGTTACCATAATCCAAATGTCACACCTTCAAAAACCTCCAATCCTTAGATTCACTGAATAGTAGTGGATCACATCTAGGCCACGCCCTATACTTTTCCCCCTATAAAACTGCGAAAACTGGAAAATACACTTTTTAGAACTCCAACTTGGGATTTTGTCCAATCTGTGTGAATCTTAGCACATATACTCTTCTCATTGACTTGATCTAATGTTATAAAAAGTACTTTGCTTGGTCGAAAAAATGCCCAAGTCATTAACGAACACATTTTTGTAGCTAGCTAATAAAAGGTTGGATGTTGAAAATCTCACTCAAAGTAAATGGAATGAACACCAAATCTTAGATACTTGGTTGTCATGAGTATGAGTATGACAATATGAATATTTATTTATTGAATATTGATGATACCATATGATGAATGTGGGTGTGGCTGACCATTGTGGGCATGGTTTATCACAAAACAAACTACCAACATTCGTTACAGCTGAACTGTTATTCTGAGGGCTGTCAAATTTCTAGGGACCCTATGTAACAGAACACAGATGTGCCATACCAAAAATTGTGGCTGTCTTCAAATAGGTATACTATAATGGATAAAAATGCATTTTTGCCTCTGATTTCCACATTTTAAATTCCTACTAGCATCAAATGTCATCAGATGTTTCTGGTCTAAAGTTATAACAATACGTTTGCTGCTCCCAAAATGCACTAGTTATAAACATATTAAAAAACAAACAAATACATATTGTTGTAAATCTTCGTCAAAGTAAATGTTGTTAACATCAAATTCAATTCACTTGTTTCAGAGGTCAGCCAAAGACTCTGTTCCAAATTTGACACAGATAGGGAAAACTATGAACAGAGAAAAGTCAAATCACACAAAAGTTGATCAGATTTGAATGAAATTTAGTGAGCAGGATGTGGAGTGACTCCTGAGGCTGGGCCAAAGTTTAGTAATGATTAATCAATGTGGATGTAATTTATTAGAACAAATCCAAGTCACCACACCACACCGCCTTTCGCACTACTGGTGCAATCACATTACAGGGAATACTGCAGCTGAGTCATTGGAATACTAACTACAATTGCAAACCGTTAAGAATGGGGGCCGAGCCTCCCAAAGCTCGCCCCAAGCCCGCCGTCCTTCGGGGCTGACTTCTGCGGCCTCCGTGGGGCTTCTTGGCCAATGGGCACAGGGAAGCTTGGCCCCCGTTCATACCTGCGTGATTGAAACTATTTTATTTTAATAAAATAATGTGAAACTAGTTCATTTGTTTGGCTTTTAAATAAGATAGTTATACTTTTATTTATACATCCAATATATGCCTATTAATACTCTATTTATTATCTATTTATAATGGTATCTATTTATTTATATCAGCCTGTTAAGGTTAATATGTACCTTTTCTCTTTCCAAAAAAGAAAGTATTGACAAGTAGGACGGTTCAATATCAGTATTATTTTTGAGTCTGTTTTTGAGCTTGGATAAAGTAGATACAAAGTAGGTATATGAAAATTTGCAGAAAAACCCTATGTCATTATTATTATCATTAATAATAATCATCATCATTTAAAACTGTACGCACATTTCACCACGGTCATTGATTGACATGAACACAGTCCAATAGCTCACGTTAGAAGGTCCTAAATCATGTGTGAACACGGAAATCGTCTCATTTCCACCAATAGGAGAGATGTGGGCGTGGCTATTGTCCTGTATTTATTTTTGGACGCCGGTTTTCGTGAGTCATCGGCTCTCAGACACTCGGCTTAGTAGGAGTTGTACATCGTCAATCCTTCATTCGCTACCGGAAATATTTGGAACCAATACCTTTTCTCTAATTGCCTGACAGGATTGAGATGTTACATTTTAGGTGTTCGGCAGTGCTTAAGGAGTTGTTTGAAGTCACCCTCAAGCGTCCCTTGCCCGGCTCCAGACAGAGAAGCTGGTTCACAGCCCGCCACCGCTGCTTCGGCACCGCCTCCGCTGATGTTCGAGCTGTGTCTGCCCAACTGAAGGCTCTCCATGCCGCCAAGCGACGCCCGGTTGTCCGCACCGCTCCCGCATTCCGCTCGTACTGTACGAAGACGGAAGGGGCCGTGGTGCTGGACGAACAGCTGAAGAAGGATGGAGCCAGCAGTGAAGCCGACACTGACAAGTAGGTTCGGACCCAGTCTTGGGTAATAAACAACCTCTACGGGAAGAAGGTCCATCTGACGTTTAGGGCGGGTCATGACGCAAATAGGCACGAGCGGATGTATTCAGACGCACACGCCATATTCAAAGCGCACTCAAAAGAACACTAATTATCTAAATTAACTTGTATTTAAAGCAACAAACCAACATTTTGTGACAAGACAAAAGTCTATCCTCTAAAACCTAGTGCTGTCTAATATAAATGGTGAGTAGTGTAATAAGGCCACATCCGCCTGTGGAACCATGTGTGTTCTAATATACCGGGTCAGCTCTGTGGCTAAATGGACAGGCTTTTCTCTGTTGAGCAGGGCTTATCTTAAAATACCCTCAAGCCTATACCGAAATTAACTCAATACTGTATTATAATTTCACATAAATTAAACAGACGTTTTAATAAATGTATAGTGGCTTCGTGTATCTGGTACCCGGTTAGAGGTGTGTCTGCATGAACTGGTTTGAATGGTTTCTAGTGGTTTCTACTGTGACCTCCCACTGAAACTGTAGGACACCGCTCCAGGGCTTCTCGAGATTAACTACTGTCTGCTCTGTGTATTACTAAAACAGTTTGTGGAGGAGTAATTGAAGCAAAAAAGAAAAAAATGCACAGGTGTGGATTTTTTCCCTCTTATTCGTCACGAGTCAGTTTTGTTTTATCTTGAATTACAAATGAGATCAAATATGTCCTTATTCAGTGGGCCATTAGACTGCAAATAAAATGAACCACATTTTAATATTAAAAATGATTAGGTTCATTAAGAGTAAATGTCCATTTGTAGGCCTAACGTCCAGTTTGGTGGGCTTAAATCTAAAATCCTGCTAAATTCAGGATCTGAACGAAGATTAATCACAAATTCACAGGACATCCATGCTCAGACATGAAGCCTAATTTAGCCAGTTAGGTAACAATCTATAAATAAGCATGTACATATAGAAAGATAAGGATTATTACTATGTATGTAATATATATGATCACATTAATTAATTAAATAGATAAATATTAAATTAATTAATTAATCTGCTGATAATCTCCTGAACAAGTTCTGTACACCAATGGACCAACTATAGAAAATCTTATTTTCAGTGACTCTATTAGGATGTAAACTGATGATCTTATGTAGTTACATCTCTACAAACGGAGGTTAATTAAACCATTAATAACAAGACTACTTTTTTTTTCAAAGTACAGGTAGTATTTGTAATGGCATCACATAATGATGCATTTATTTACACATCATAAACAATAACAGGCAGTGATGACATTTGAAGTTAAATAGTCATGATGAAAAATAGAAATTTGCAGAGCTCTGCCAGATGGCTGCCATATGACTGCCCGAGCTTTTATCTCAGATCTAGAGCAGGACATTTGACTGATTTGCTGGCACTTTCAAGTTTATGAGTTGTGTGAAATTAGAGCTATTTTCAGAGGTGCTTATCTGCCTTTTGGCTGGGCTTGAAATTCATTAGCTTAATTATTATTTCACATTTTAAACGTAATATTATTTGTTGCAACTAGCCCACTGTTGTCACAGGAACTGCTGTCCATGTGTTTCCCTGTGGACTCATAGGCGTTTTCTTATTTCAGCCAAAATTACTGGGATATTTCCTGACCCAGAGCATGGAGGATTACACTGTTGCTTGATTTCCTCTGTAAATGCATTTCCCAGTTACCCATTACCACTAAAGTAGCACATCACAGCCATACAGGTTTTTTGTTGCTGTATAGTTTTGTCACAGGTTTGGATTTTAGGTGAGATTCTAGGGTTAGATTTCAGCATTTCGTTGGAAGGCACCTTTTAGGAATTCTCAACTCATTACACAAAGGAATGATTTAGGGAGAATAATAGTACATCAGTGAATGCTCCAAGTCCAAGGTAATAACTGACAAGGGATAAAAGGCCGTGGGTGATACACTCATATCTCCATGTAATGCATTTTATTGTGTTTTACTTTTTAAGACTAAACATTCCAATCTTGACTGCCTAGAGAACTGAACTTTCCTGAATTTAATAAAAAATTAAGGTCTGTATTTAACATTTAGCTGTTCCTGTTCATTCAGCTAATGCCATGAGAATAATAAATAAAAGGAATAAATAAGATGTGAGACCTAAATGTAAACACATATCATCATGCCAGAGTGTTGGACAACACTGCTCGGAGCCTCACAGTGACAGTAACACAGTTGTTTTTGTACACAGGCTCAGCTATTTATTATTATTACCTGTACATTATATTTGTTGTAGTTTGTGACCTTTGCCTGCTGTCTATAAAACATAATGGCTTCACGCTAATGGTGTTGTGTAAAGCACTTTCTAATTTTGTTTTAGAAAAGCATTGTAAAAATAATCATCAAATGATATTACTTACTCAATTAACACCTAAAATTTCACAAACCTAAGTGGTCAACGATAATAAATTTAATCTGGAGTTTCTTCTGCTTGTGTTTCCATATCTTTTTGATGCCTTTCAGCTGATAGAGGCCATTGAGTGCTTGTGATTTTATAAGCAGGTTGACATTGTGCTGCATTGTTTTAAGATATGTGTTTAACTATGTGTCCTGATTTCATGTTTCATAAAGAGGTGTTGACACCTGGAGGTTGTGTCAATTAGTTTATGATTCATTAGATAAACCACAGGAGGAAATGTGATAGCTTAACAGCCTTTTCTGGATATTGATAACAGCAATCTGTAACATTGTTAACAATAATTACAACAATCTGAATACCTCTGAAACACTTGATTTCTATTTTTGGTAGCTATAGACTGTGGTTAATATGAATTAGAGGATAACTATCAGGAGTTCTGACTAAATCATTATCCCTGCTATCGATGTGTTTTACAATAAGAGATTCTTTGGTCCATAGCCTCCTGTATTGAGCAATTAGCGGACTCATGTACATCCATGGCATATGTGGGAAGAGAGGATTAAGTATGAAAAAGAGATAAAGGGCTATTGCTGTTTGACATGTGACTGAAACAAAGGGTGAGAGATTGCACACACTGGTTAGTGAAATGATTCACTCTGGACTCTTTCATATACTTTGGCCCAATAGAAGAACATTTCATTCTTGGTCTACCCTCTATTGTGCCTCATGCTTTAACCATGAGTCAACTTGTAAAGGCTTATTGTGAGAAGGTATGCAGTTATCTAAATGTGTGGCCTCAAAGCACTGGAAATATTTACATTTGGTGAGTTTAAGTGCGTGAAGATGAGCAGACCACTGGCGTTTCAAAGGAAGTCGGCCATACATGCACTAAATGTATTCTGCATGTGGGTGAATGAGTCAGTGTGTATGTTGAAAAGAAATGGTAAATACAAAAGATGACCTTTTCCATATATGTACTGACTGTAACTTTTTTTTTTTTTTTTTTTTTTACAAATCGTTAATCATTGATCACATTCTTTTCTCATCCAACTGTTTAGCTGTGACTTCTGTTTTAAAAACTATCTTTGCAGTTACCTCAAAAATTGTTCTTGTTAAGTCTGGTGATAATTTTATGAAATATAATTTAGCATGACTGTATTTGGTTCAAAATATAAAGTCTTTAATTTCTGTGGCTGAAATACTAAAATCAGTTGGCTGAAGTGATAAGTGTTGGGTTTTTTTTTATTAGCTATTAATTTTTACTGACTTACAGGAAAAGTATGTTTATTAACCAATTGTAATAAGAAAGACAAAATATAAGATAATTATTAATGTAACACTCAAAATTTGTTTATCCATCTATTCAATCTAATCTATCTTTTTCTTATCTAGTTGCATTTGATAAGGGGGTGTTTGTTGCATATTGCAAATTCACCATCTTATGTCAAAAAACATCATACAACCTTTAAAGCCAGAGGAAATTCTTTAAGTAATTCTCAAAATTAATTACTGGTATTACAACATTGTAAATATTTGAAGAATTGAAATAAATATTCTAATATGCATACTGAAATTGGATCCTTATGTCATTGATTAATTCATATATTCATAATACTGGTCATGGCTGTTGGGCTCCTATCCAACAAATCTGTAGCTGAGCACAGTCTATACTTTGTATCTAGGAGACTCCATACATTATGCACTTGTTCTGTTCGCACCAATGAGCACGAATCCAGAGGCAAATGTGCAAATATGTTTGGGTGTAGTTGCTTGGTTTTTGCTCGGGTCAATTTACTCATTTAGTTCAGGTGATGGCCAGAAACCCTGGAGAGTTTCAAACCGATCTGCCACATGTTAATTCAACCCTGTCCCATCATGCAGCAGGATTTTCAAGCTATTTAGGTAAGCTTGTGTTAAGAGTCTGGATTAACACTTCTAATCATATTGTGAGCTGTGGCTTGTTTTGGTCACCTATTAAGAGTGAAGGAAAGGTCACTAACCTATCTGAGTGGAATGAATAACCTAAATTAACTTTTCTGTGAGCAATCAATAGCACATTGGTGGCTTTTAACTGCATGTTGACCAGGGTTACACAAATAAGGTGTGAAGTCAGAGTAGCAATTATGTCAGTGATGTTCCAGCTCTCACATTGCATTTGTCCTCCTTGCAGGCATGTATCTTGTGATCTTGTGAACAGGAATGGGTTTTTCTTCTGAATATAAGTTTTATTGTTTATTCTTGGATATTGAAACTTCTACCTGAGACTGAAGTTGAAAGATTTTCTTGGCAAACCAGACACACACAGTCTTGGTTAAAAACACACAAATAAAAATAGTTATTTTAGCGAACATGAGTAAACATAAGGACTGTTTTAGTCCAATTTAAATGTATAGAACACCTTTTTATTGTCTTGCTTTGAGGGTGTTGCAGTCCAGATTGAGATGGTCCATTGGCTGGTTCTGGCTCTTGGGGTAGGCTATATTGTCCATGTACATACATATTACACTTACATACGTTTGCTATAACATACAGGCATTTCAATACAGTCTCGCTAACTACATTCACAATAGCTTAAACAATTTGTGCTGACTTCTATATCCAATGCCCTGAAACATGGACTTGGTAACAAGCACCCTTTCTGAACTTAACCCTTTCATGCATAGTGGTCACTACAGTGCATAGCATTTCAAAGCTTTTCACTTTTATATTCATGGATTTTGATGTTTTTGTTCCATATCAACCAACACAGTGGACTCTAATGCGTCATCCCATACACTGCAATTCATACTATTACTGTAATTTTTCTGTATTTGATTAACTGGATGTGCAGTAACATATTAGAGTTTAAATCTATTGCTAATTGTTTGACTGTAATTTAACTTTAAAACAAACAAACAAACAAAAACAACAAACAACAAAAACTTGTTTTTGCATATTATGTGAATGAGTAATAACTAGTATTATAATATGTTAAAATGTGAGAGATTAGCAGCATTAAAAATACTTTTACTTCATATTTTTCACAAAGTAGGTCAGTTAATGCATGGATCTTTGCTTCAAAAATTAAATGAATGGTGTCTAGTGAGTGCACATTTTTGTAACTCCATGAAAAATGGGTACATGAAAAAAATTAAATCACATAGTTTTTTCATGCCTAAAGAGGAATAAAAACACTCAGGGAAATCTTGATAAAGTTTCTCATAATTCATGCATGAAAGAGTTAAAAAGCATTCAAGGGCTGAGATCATTTTGACTGCAACACTGCAATTAAATTACATCAGTGTGGATGTAGCTTTCACTTCAGAAACACAAAAACTGTCTCTGCAGTGGAATAGACCTGAGGTTAATGAGCTTTGTCTTAATACCTATTCTTAATTCAACTTGCTCTATGTTGTACCTTCACATCACACATGTTTACTGTCCTCTGCAATTCACCTGTTGACTCTGAAAGGGCTGTTCTAGTGACAGATGCCAAGTCAATAACACATCATGACAATTAGGCATGCCTGATGGACAGCATTTTAGTCAGTCTTCTCAGTTTGTTTGCATGTTCAGGCCTGGTTACTTTGGCTGTATGCTGAGTGTTTGCTCTGCAAAGAACAGATGATGTGTCAAAAGAAGAGCTGGAGAAGCAGGGAGGGGGAGTCACAAACTGAATCCTGGAATTTCAAATGCTGATGTGGCCACAGTTACAGCCCTGCATAACAAGTTAAGATTTGTTAGTAGGTTGCATCTCTTTTAGTAAATGTGCATGCACGTTTCCACAGAGATCATATGGTTTTTGGAGCCACATTACTTTACCATTCTTCACATGGTTGGAACTTTATATACATCACATGACTAAAGGCTATATTGGGTTCAAATGGTATTTTTAATCTAGTACTAGTAGTTATTTATGAAGTCACAGTTGCTACATTTCATGGGTTTGCACTGGACTGGATGATGTCATGACTAGAGTGCAGAAGGACCCTGGGAAGTATTTAAAGCTTTACATTTGAAACCATGACCAGTACATCATATTTACCACAAAGCCACATTTGTCTCTTCCAAACAACATGAAAAAGTCCAGAGACATAAGGAATTTAAATAATGAGCCTCAATGTGACAGGTTTCCACCTAACTGTCTAATTGCCATCATCAGGGTTTTTCCTCTCATGTGGCTGAGGTTGAACCTTTCTGCTCATAAGGCAACACTGGTATCCAACACATTCAACAAGTTAACATCTTTCGAGCACTTCTAGACTTGTAATTTTTATTAAAGTAAATGGCATTATGTCATATATTAGCCTATTATGTTAAAACTGCCTGATAACCAATTACTTTATTATACCGGTATTTTAAAAATCCAATGACAAATAAAATAATTGGTGTGTTCAGACCAGTCTTCTGACCGTAGTAGTAACAAGATTTTGATGACTGCAAACCAGACGCCTTGGTTTGAGAGCTTCTCAGAACATAAATTGTAATGTTTGTGTTTCAGCGACAAAAATGACTGGAACCGCCTTTACACACATGCATAGAAACTCACATCCACACAGTGGTCTGCTCTGTAGGTACTAGGTGTGTGGAACTACTTTGTCTTGACAGCAAATGCAGGAATTTTTGGGGGGGTTTTTGCTAGCCTTTCCTGTCCTAGACTGAGCTCAGCCTTCTCTGCTGCAGACTGGGCTGCTGTGTCATGACCAGCGTGTGAACAGACCATGCTGTTGGCTTTATTAATCCAAGAACCGCAGTGGGCTGGACAGGCCTAAGGACAAGAGAATCTCTGGAATTCAGGCCTGGTCTAGCACATTTCTGACAATGCCGCCAAACCTATGTGCAAGTTGACACGTATTATGAGGGCAATGGGTTTGTGTGGTCACATTAGTGAAGATACAGTATGAGCGCGATATTTGGGATTTTTAGTCACAAGGACGATATTCAAAGAACTTCTGAAGACTTTGTTGAGTTGTTGAAGCTATATTAATGCATAAAGTGTATGCACAAATCCACGGCTTTGGTGAAAGGAAAGTCAACTACGATTCTTGTGACGTCTCTCAGTTGGGCTGCAGTGTTTAATATGGTGAAAACAGCATATAAACACTATGTCTTATCAGTGCTGTGTGTGAGCAGTCAGGCCAAATGCTCTACAAACTTTTTTGCTGTGACTGATTTATGGTTCCTATGTAAGCACTCCATCACAAACGCATATTTTAAATGGAATGTAACAGAGTGTTTCAAAAAAGAAGCATTTGCATTTCAAGGATGGAAAGTAGGTCAACACACCACTTCCAACTTTAAAATATTCTTGAACCTCGCAGGACTGATGCTGATGTCAGAGTCACAAAAATGTATGTAAAAATTAATAACAGTGCTCTGTAACCAGTGCTATTATTCAGTTTGTGGCCCACCTGTACTTGAATGGGAGTCAGTCAGACTTTGCACATTTTCCCAGAGGGATGTTATTTTTCTTCAATGCCAACACACAAAACATTTTTCAAAACCACCACCTCAATCAGTTGTCAATTTTGATCCAAGCCAACACAAAGTGTACAATATTGAACTGGAGTTTCACTCCAGAATTCAAGGCAGATATCCTGCTTTTATTTACCCTGTATAAAACTTGAAGGAACCATCAGGGAGCACTAAAAATAAACACTGAATATGGTGCTGTATTTATCTCTTCAATTTACAAAAGCACACCCCATTCTATGGCTACTCTACTTCCACTTGCATTAAATGTTATGTGTCACTGAAATCCTCAACTAATGTGATAAGACTGTAAAAACAACTATAGATAAGGTTTGTATTTGCACTGGCACCACAGTTGGAAATAGGTTTTACTGTGGTTGTGCTAAAGGCCATCTCTGTTGTGTATCAGTAAGTCTTTATTGCACCGGCACAACATTTACCATCCAACCCACGCTGTGTAAACCACAGGTGTTGACCATCAAACACTTGGTTGAAAACTTTATAGGACGTGAAGAAAATGAGAAAAGGACTGTAACATGCACTGTGAATATTAAAGCAAATGTTATTGTACAGCCACATTTATAAATGGGATATTGGATTGTATTTTTATAAAAGCTGCTTTTCTGCTCAGCTGGTTTCCCAGTGTAC
This sequence comes from Maxillicosta whitleyi, assembly GCA_029822895.1. Lineage (NCBI taxonomy): Eukaryota > Metazoa > Chordata > Actinopteri > Perciformes > Neosebastidae > Maxillicosta > Maxillicosta whitleyi. The sequence continues at coordinate 13,639,270 of JAPSES010000019.1, read as the reverse complement.
TTGAACCATGTCAGTGAAGAAAAGATTTCAGGGATGAGTTCTTGTTTGTTTTCCATCTACATTTAACCCATCTAATTTTGGTGAATATCAGCATGCTTTGGTGGAATACATTTTTTAAAATTATTTTTTTTTATACAAACATTCACATGTTTGATTGATTTTGGTTATGATGACTTCACAAAATCCATGTTTGTTTATAACTCATTCAAATGCCAATGTTGACAGCATCATCTAACATTGTATTGTGTAAAAAAAAAAAAAGTAAACAAATACTTATCTATTATTAAGTATCTTTCTCTTCTGTAAAATCTGAAAGTGAAGGTGAGGGATTTGAGTTCACAAAAAGAAAAAAATCACTTAATACCTTTTTATTTAAATCCTATGAGAGTGTGGACTGATGACTGAGGTGGTACTTGTAGTTGTTTACTGTGTTTTATAAGCATGTCTCTTCACTTCTCATCAACACAGGAGACGAAATGCAGGTATCCTTCCCAGTCTGGAGGATTTACTGTTCTACACAGTTGCAGAAGGTCAAGAGAAGATTCCTGCTCACAAATTTCTCACAGTAAGTTATTCAGGTCAACTCTGATGATAATTTCTTTTTTTTTTTTTCTTTTACAAAATGAAAGGATGGACGCACTAAGTTGGTCCTTACACAATTTGTCTTATACTTTCCATGTTATTCCTTTAAATATCGTTTTTGATGTGTTGTGAATATTCTTGTCTTCAGGCACTTAAAGCCACGGGGCTTCGCACCGGTGACCCTCGGCTGAAGGAATGCATGGAAACCCTTAAAGAAACCTTGAAGAATACATCAGATGGCGTCACACTGGACAGGCACCTATTCAAGAAGTAAGTGCTGTGGTGGTTCATGTCCATCCCATATCCCTGCTCTACTTCAGTGATGACACTTTTTAGTTCTGCTGTATTTAGCCTCAAGAATCAGAGGATTTTATTAATTTACTTTGTTAAATTCAATACTGTTTTGTTTTTTTTGGCATACATTCACAACAAAAAAAAAAACAAAACACCAACATTATTCTTCCCTGTGCTCAGCAGAAAAATTCTTATTTCCTTCCTTTTTCAAGAAAACCATATATAAGCACTATGTAAATGGCATTTGAGAAGTGAGGCTCAGGATTTGGTTACATTTCAGTTTTATGTGTGCTTTGATGCACATTAATTTAAATTGTATGATTATTCAGAAAATTGTGCTTTTTACAATATCTAGTTCTATATTTTGACCCAATCCTCAAACCAGAGCTTCATCACATCACTAACAACCTATGGATAACATCACAGTTACTACATCCATGGTTGCACTCTGCGACTGGCTTATAACTGCTCATTCATACAATATGCTATATTGTGTGCTATGGATTAAAAGCCATCCAATGAGTGATTTTGATGAAGCTCTTCATCAAACCCTTTATTTACATTCACAGAAGTTTGTCAGTCTTCAGTTTTATAGACTTTGATGACAAACTTTTTCTCTCAGTTGCATGCCGTCTGTGTTTTTAGCATGCTATCTGTGGTTTATTCATCAGGTGTGTCCAGAGCAACATTGTCCTGCTCACTCAGGCCTTCCGCAAGAAGTTCGTCATCCCAGACTTCCAGTCGTTCACCTCCCATATCGATGAGCTGTATGAGAGTGCCAGAGATCTCTCTGGAGGACAGGTGTGTCCTTGGGTCCATTACATTTTAACCTCACACTGAATCATTAATAACATTATTTCATCCACTCAGACTCATAACCATCAGTCTTGTTTCAGTTCGCATTAATGATATGATTAGAGGTGTACATCATTCAGCGTGTAGACAGATGCAACCCTAATTATGAAGGAAGGATCCACGTTAAAATACCTATAGCATTGATTGAGGAAAAATCAATTATTTTATATCAGTATTTGTAATTTTTCATGGTATAGTGACTGGGTAGCTCAGTGGTTAATGCCACTGACTTTGGTGTGGAAGGTAGCCAGTTTGAGACCCAGGTGAGCCCTTGGGAAAGGTTCTTTACGCTGTACATCCCAATAGCCACAAGGGGGCGTAAGCCTCATTGTGCCGGTGGCAAGCCCGGTTGTGTCAGGAAGGGCATCCGACATAAAACCCTCTGCCAAATAAACATGCAAAGGTGATTCGCTGTGGTGACCCCGAAAGGGAAAAAGCCGAAAGAAATCATCATCATTTGTAATTTTTCACGGTATAGATTAGGGATACACCAATACCACTTTTTCCAGACCGAATACAAGTACTTACATTTGAATACTTGCCGATACAAGTACCAATATGAGTACTTAATAATCCCATTACAGTTCTTAGTTACTTTTGAAAATGTGCTTAACTGTCATTGTCATTTGTCTGACTGGAACAAAGTGCTGCATCTCACATCTAATGCGTTAGAATGAGTGTTTCTCAATCAATCCACCACGGGCCGCCGCTCATAATTAACCATACTGGAAAAATACCATGAAGAAAAGTAAAGGTTTTTTTTAGAAGAATAATGTCGGTAATAACAAACATGGAGACGACAGAGATGACACTAATGTGGATATTAATGTTGCCGCGTTTCCACTGGTAAAGTTTAAAAGTGACGCTTCAGGAGGTATAAGTGAAAAGATAAATGAGCGTTCAGTTTTATTGTCACTTCCGTGCAGCGGCCTGTCCCCACCACTCCTCACCCCCATAGTATTATAAGTAGGATGGAAACTGGCTGATCCGGCCTGGGTAGCTAAGAAATATGTCAATAGTTTGTCACTAACAGTCACTCTTTGAACACATCCTCTACCTCCATGGTTCCTGGCAGTGTACTCCTTCTGGGTACACACCCGTAAGCACCTGGAAAACAGGTAGATTTGCATACGCAGAGGACGGACAGAACGCTCCACCTGTATCTGTCTGTGTCTTTAATGTTACTTCCAGTCGGCGTTACTTTTGTCACCGTCGTTTATTTTGAAAAATATCCACACTGCTGATATTACGTACTTGCTGCACTTAACTGCGAATGTCACGCTGCCATAAGTGGTGTCAGTGTGTTTGCATCAGCGTACTTTTATGAGTAGGAGTACACATACGCACACTCCGTATTAGACCGATACCTGATACTGGTATCTGTGTATCTCTAGTACAGAAACCTGTTGAAATGATCAGTGCTTTGAGTTAGAGGTCATCACAATTCACTTTTTCTCTGAATATTGTTAATGAGAAGTTGTCAAATCGTGCCCATCTGTAGAGACATGATGCAGTCCAGTGTTCCAGCATGGTACTAGTTAAATGTAGCTCACTAGTAACTGGAATAATTAGATGCAAACTTAAATACACTTTCTCAAAATGAGATTACTTTTCTAAAGAAAATCTTAGTTGCCCTAAGGGTGGATTGTTCCGGTCTGGTCCTCACTTGCTGATTGGTCTGAAGCTGTGCTAGTAGCGTCATTGTGTATGACAGTGGTTTTTAGCTTTGCATTGAAACCTGACCCTTGGTAGACGTCAGCGGTGTAGCATGAGCACCCACCGCAGCATTTGCTCTTTCTCACATGCCTTCCCTCTCTTTCAGGTCGCAGACTACATTCCTCAGCTTGCCAAGTTCAGCCCAGACCTATGGGCTGTCTCTCTGTGCACAGTCGATGGACAGAGGTGAGACGGTGTCAGGGACAGGGACATGCATCAAAGGGTTACTGTGACGTCAATGTTTGATATTTCTCAGTCAGTATTAGACTAACAGTTCAGTGCTGTGTGCATTCCTGTCTAACACCATGTCCTGCAGGTTCAGTGGTTATGTTACAGCATCTTGTGGCTTCACTGGAGAAAGCCAAGCATGGTTTTATTATACCTCCTCCCACCACAGAGAGTGAATTCTTGCTTTGGTATATAAATATAACTGGAACGCCGTCCAAGATTTTTGTCCAACCCATTTGTTGAAGAATGTTCACCCAATTCTTTTCAAATTTCACACATGTTCTTTACCACTGGGGGATGTGCAGTGCACAGTTTATGCATTTTACAAATTTATTACAAATAGTTAAAAAGTTGAAAGTTTGATGGCTGAATTAGATTTTTTTTTATTGTTTGCAAATTTTTTAGTCAATTTTTAAAATTTGCCCAACTGATTTCTCTGAAACCATTCATCAGATTCTTTTACAATTTTACACACGTTCTTTTAAGTTTGTCTTTCAATTTTTGAATATTTATTTTTTTAGTTTTTTTAAAGTGTTTGAAAAGATTGAAAGTTGACCCTTAAAATTAATCCATGGGCACACAGGGTATCAGGGAGCAGGAGGGGCAAAGGGTTAGCTGGGCAGGGGTATTAATAAACCGTGATTTATTTCACTTGTTTAATCTTTGGAATAATTTGTCATTTATTTATTTTTCAGCTGTAAGAAAAAAAGACTAAAATTTAAAGACAAACCAAAGTGATGCACAGATGAATAAATAGAAGGCAGTGTTGATATCTAAATGAAATAGAAATAAAAACCCACTCAAAACAAACACAAATAATTTTTCCTCCAACATTAACGCTTTACGATGAACAATGACAGCATGTCTTTTTCATGTCATGTCAATATTAGACCTTTTAATAAACAATGGTTTTATAAATTATGTTTGATTTTATGCAGTCTTTCATCAACCATAATTCATACATTTTCACAAAATTTCGGAATAACTGACCCATGTGCTTGTAAAACTACCTAAAAACTAATTAGCAAACTGAGACTGAATAAAAATTAATGAAAACCTCAAAAACTATCAAACTTTAAACATCTGGCTCTTAATTCATCTGGATTAAATTTAGTGTCAAAATTGAACTGACCCCTGTGTTCTTAAAGTATAGCTAATCTAGTAGGATTTTATTTCTAATATTTGATATTAATTATCTCCCACGTAAGTGCAGAGCTACATGTGTTTGTGTTGTTTCCGAAGCCTCGTCCGCCTTGAACTTTGTCCGTTAGATTTCTCTAAGGCTATTACTCCGATTGTCTTCAAACTTTACATGATTGTACTTTGGGTCCATGCAGAGGGCCGAAAGGAAGATGGTTGACTTTGACCTAATTTCAAGGTCACAGGGGTCCAAAATTAACCTAATTTTATGTTTTTGTCCTATTTTGACTTTAAATATTGCAGATAGATTTGTTACTATAGAACACAT
>JAPSES010000019.1:13583293-13596254 GCA_029822895.1 Maxillicosta whitleyi | reverse complement strand
AGTACAGATAACTGCCACAAAATGTAGTGAAGTAAAAGTATGCATTATTATTTTTACTTAAGTACAAATACAAAAAAATACTTAAGTACAGTAATGGAGTAAAAATACTTTGTTACATTCCACCACTGGTGACTGGTAGTGAAAAAAATGATACCAGTGACAAGCTTATATTTGAAAAGACAGTACTGAGCACCATTTGGAGAAGTCAGCAGGCATATTTTAGCATAGCTTCATTCTGCCCTCTTTTATTTTGAAAAATCCATCAGTAGACCCATATTACAAGTCCATTACACACAATAGGTGGAGACTTCAAATTCAATTTTCAGTTAAAATTTTTTTTCCTATCCAAAACTTATTAAAATTGGCTTCATAGTTTATACACTAATGAAAACATTAATATCATATCTCATTTCTGGATATTGAGTATGAACATCCAAGAATTAAAACAGCAGTAAAATCTTGAAAAACGTGTAAACCTGTTAGTGTTGAAAAGCAGGAACCTGCCACATAAACATGCCTCAGGCTGAGCTTTCCTTGTGAAACCAAATCAGTCTCTTTTTTTTTTTTTTTCACCAGGTGAGCAAGTCCAACTCAGCTCACAGTCCACTTGTTTAACACCGGAAAAGAAAAAAAAGGATTCTTTGGGGAAATTAGCAGCTACCTCATCTGTGGTATGTGACCTTTCAGAGCAACAGCTGAGTCCTTAAAGAAAGCAGGCAAATACAGCACACACAATTATGAAGGCTTTTCTTTATTTAAGACACTTCATGCAATATTATAAGTACCAACAACTTCATATTCAGTGGAGTGTGATTACTACATAGAAACGATTGATTTCTTGTTGATTTAATGCTTTGTATACTGAAATACAATAACACTGATATATATACAGCTATATATATATATATATTTATATGTATAGTCAGATTAAAGCAGTGATACAGATGTATTCAAATAAAACACAGTAATTGCTTCATACACAAATTTTTAAAAATCTTAAAGAAACCTCAATTTGGCAATGTTAACACTATGTATATAAAAACATGTAAAAAAAAAAAAAAGAAAAAAAGAAAAAAAAGAAAATGATAACAGTATACATTGTTTTTGTTTTTTTCCTAACATTTTCCTATTGTTCAGATTGACTGATAACTACTGTTATTTACATTACAAATATAGAGTTTATTGCCATGTGTAATATTCCTGAATGAGCAACGAGTGGAAAACCGGTTTTACTCCCGTATCCAAAGTAAGTCTGAGGTCAACCTGAAGAAGGCAGACTGTGAAAAATGAGCTCCGTTACTGGTGATTCACCAGCTCTGCAATTTTTCATAAGAACACACACAGCTCAACAGTGCCCACACTGTTCTGTTACACCTGCTACTTTTCCATCCAAAGCAAAAATCTACCCCACTTCACCAAAAACCTGGCTAGGCCGGCTGTAGCCACCTGTGTGCGTTCCACAGCTGTCAAGACTAGTTTGGAATAAGGCTTAAGAAGTGACTGAAAAGTCAGATGTAGAAAGGATACAATTACAGATGATTCGTTTGTGTAGGGAAATATTTTCCTTTTTGTAGACATTCATTCAGACTTCTCACTGGCAAAGTCTAAAACAATATTATATAAAGGTTCAGTGTGCAATATTTAGTGAAATATAGCAGTGAAGTTGTGGTTTGAAACCATCTAAATATCTTCCTCACCATCCCCTGTGGTAGTGGCAAACACTAAAAACCTCCAGTTTTCCACTTTCTGATCCATACTGGAAACATGTTTGTGAAAATAGTATTTGAAATATGAGTTCTGCAAATGATTTCATATTATCTTTGGTTTTTACGAATAATGAATTAGAAGATTCAAATGAATTCTTAAGTAAAAACACGTCTGTTTTGTAAAGAAAAATCTGGCTTATACAGGACGGTGGCAGAAAATTAAATAAATTAGGGCTCGAAACAAAAGCTTAGCTGTAAATTCCATTCAGTGTGACACATTTGTAAGTTAAGTTAACTCATTGACTAATGTTACAGATATTTTGAATATTAGACATTAGATATTAAGTACATATTTGCGCATTTAGAGACCCCGAAATCCCCCTAAATTTTATACACTGGACCTTTAACCTAAACCAAAACCAAATATCTTCACAGGTATCAAATATTCTTTGCACATTTTGTAAAACCAAGCTGAATTCAACACAGATGACAAAATGTAGAACCAAGACAAATGTTTCCACCTTTGCTGGATCTAATGACATCAAAAACAAAACCCATGGCATGGCAGAGGTCCAGGTCCAGGTCCTCTTGGCAGTCTGAAGCAGTTGAGAAAATAAGGGTTGCTGACTAAGCTCCCTGGCTGACATTGTGAGGAAACATCTGAGGTAAACTTGGACTGTATTTAGACTTGTTCAGAGTTGGTACAGTTACTCTATTTAAACATGTGGTGCTGAGAGTTACAATATGTGCCTGTTTTACCCACAATCCACCCCCTCCAACTTCCCAGCACCTGAACACACTAACAGAGAAACTAGTAAAATGACTGATATACACGGTGGTGCATTAGGGGCAGAGGGAGTCAGGACTTGAGCCTTGTGCAAAAATATTGATCAAATGCCTGATCACACAATAATAACTGACGTCAATCACTTAAAGTGCCTGTGTAACAACAATCATGTTTGGGAAACGAAAAAAAAAAAAAAAAATCACCCCAGACAACAAAAAAACATAAAAAAATGAAAAGGTGACACAATGACACTAATAAAAAAAAAAAAAGTTGACTATATGCAAAACTAAACTGAAACCTCACTTACGTGTTAGAAATATTCTCAGGTAATGGTGTAGGAGAGTGAACCTACATAACTACTGTCACCTGATGTAAAAATAGATATTTGGAATGCTTCGGATAGATAACTGGTTTCCCTCACTTCCTTTTATGCCATATGTGGCCTTTGACTTTGGTAACTGAGGGAGATGTTGTTGACAAGGGTACATACCATTACATTTACATTGTATGGCTCCAACTGCGAGTGCAGCGCAATACTGATGATACAGTTATAAAAAGTAAAAATCACTGCCTACGTTGCCTGAATAAATACAAATGCATAATCCTTATAAGCACATATTAAAGAGACTAGATCCCAGTATGTGTTAAGTAGAACCTCTGTTCCACTGCAGGAGAACAATATCCACAACCTGCTCTTTGTACAAATAGAAACTCTAGGTTCTTAGAGAAAGCAGCTATAGCATTAGTGAGGTCACTGAGAAGCATCAGCAAATGGAGCACTCTGCTTTGAGCCTGTTTGAGAAAAGCTGACAGGGTTCCCTCCTACATTCCATCCACCATTTTGCCCTCTGATCAGCTGAAGCACCTTGCATGTTGTTTTTTTTCTCAGCTAGATCCAGGTTTTTACAAAAATCTCCCTTGACATCTTAAAGTAGACCCAAAAAAGGGTCGCAAGCCTCGAGGTGATGGATCATTGTACATATATATATATATGTGAAAGCACCAGACTTGCAGTCATTAGAGTGATCTCATCTGACTCCCAAACAGACAAAACGTAAGATAAACCCTGCCTTAAACTGAACAGTGTTAGTTTTATCTGACTACAACCTTACTATTCACCTACCTCTGCTGATGATTAGTGCTGTATTAATGGCTGAGCATAGCATGTTACATTACTGTACCTTTAATGTTAGCATTAGCTTTCTGCTACAAGAAAGGATGTTAGTTTGCTATATAGGAGCCAGGGTTAGAGAAAGACCTGACGGATATGTACCCAGAACTGAGTCTCTTTAACAGTCTTAGACAGTGGTAGGAAGTGAGGGGCTATCTACTGTCTCCACTTTCTGCTCTGGTGAACAACACAGGAAGAGGCGGCTGCCCAGGCTCTTGAAGGCAAATCGAAAATACATGATGTGACCCATAGCCACGAAGGAGACGGAGATGATAACCAGAAGACCAAAAGCCTCTGGGTTTGGAGCCAGAATCACCATGATGAAGTGCAGCAGGTCTAAGAGGTAATTCATGGAGTTCTGGACACCGTTGATCACACCGCGCTCCGACTCAATCACATTCTCTTGGATGAGTTGGGTCACGGTCAGGTCAAAAGACCACAGACCTGCAGGGACGAGAGATCAACAGTCAGCTGTGATGCTATTTTTACAGCCTCATTTAAACAGTAAACAGTAGCAAAGTTGCAATTATCAGGCAATGTTATTGGTACCAAAGGTTGTTGTTCTGATATATGTGGAGATCCGGTAGAATATTCTGCTGAGTCATGACAAACCCATAGGTTTGACTATGCTTTGCAGTCTCCTCTGATTGTCTTCAGGAAGTCATAACTCCATAAACAAATTTGTGTAATTGTATAAAAGGAAGTAATAACATGCCAACAGTATTAACAATAGCTCCAACCTCAGCAAATAGAGGCAGGCCAGCCTCAACTTGATTTACACATATGGTACTCTGACCATTTCATACATGTGTTCTTTAAATTTGATTAGAATCATCTTCTTCTATTGTCTACCATTATCATATAATTAAGATAACATTGCACTTTTCTGAGATCTTGTGTCTCCAAATGTTACTCACCAACTCTAGCAGCAATGACTCCAGCGAACAGCAGACTGACAGACATGTAGGACTGGAGAGGAGGCAGTTCTTCAGCTGGTGCAGGAGTCGTAGTGTTTCCACTGGAGAGAACACCAGTCAGGCTGTGGTCTGCCTCAGGCAGCACCGTCTCTCCAATCAGGTGAGTGTAAAGATCCTGGAATGGTGACACGCTGAGGTCGAAGGGACTTCCGGGAGCGAAGACTGACACCACACACAGCATGAGGCAGGACAGCTGGGCCACGCCTGAGATAAAGCCTGTGCGGATCAGGCCACACTTTTTGCGAACCCAGGTGAAGGCAACGGTGCCACAGATGCCCGAGACAGCTGAGGCCCCCATCAGCAGGCTGAGCACGGAGCCGTTGAGGCCCTGTGTGTAGGCATAGCCGGTGGTGATGCAGTCGAAGCCCAGCACTGTCATGTAGAGGAACGCCAGGGACATGCCGGCAAAGAAGATGTTCTGGTTGTAGTACGCCACCCATCCAGCCTTGAAGGTGCGCAGTGGTTCAGAGACCTGATGGCAACAGCCGTGATGCTTGGGATCATCAGGCTGCCCCACCACTCTAGTATCATTCATCAGTGGCTGAGATGACTCCTCAGGACTCTGACCATTTTCCATATCTGAAAAGAGCAAGAAGATAAATGAGTGAACTGCTTACCAAGAAAACTACAGAAGCATTAAAACCTTCTACCATGGAGGATTGCACCAAATTACAGATCTCCCTAGTTGAATGATAATTAGAACTTCCAGTGTTTAGCTGACTAGTTGCATGTTTAGGATTTTATTTTTATCCTAAACATGATTTTGCTACATTTGTGTGATCCCATGTGTGCAACGTCTGCCTGAGACTGACTGAATGACAACACGTCCTTTGAAGTCTGGTAGATTTATTTGACTGCAACCAACTGATGAAAGCCTGATCGACTAAGATTTGGTTCACTATTCAATAGGCGCCAGCCACACTACCAGGATATTTGATCAACATGAACTTTAAGGGGATATAAAACAAAAAAAGTTACCTCTCACGGGGCTGAGATCTTTCAGTTCTTGCTGCTGGTCTTTCTGGCCAGCTTTTACAGCCAGGGCTGGAGTTTTCTGGTAGACCTTCCACAGCAGCGCATACTCCAGACACATGGAGCACAGGTTCCAGCCAGAGATGAAGCCACAGCCAATGAAATGGGAGCCAAAAGCCATGATCTGACCCACCAGCATCGGAGCCAGGATGTTGGTGAGCTGGTCAATAATCCGCACTGTGGCATTCATGTCTGTTTGATCAAAAGTCAGAATGCTGTTAATTTCAGCTGTTTCAACTTCTATACTCTGAACGAACCAAAGAAAGACCTGTTACAGTCGTATTTTGGTCAGTTTCATATTCATGTGACGGGAGACTTTACAGTACACAAAATACATCTGACTGGAAAAGTTCAACAGGTTCATTTTGTAACGTGAGGAAATCTTTTAAATAGCTTATAACAATCAGGGGAAAAACTGCTGGAACATAAAATGTGAAAGACGAGAGCGAGTCAGCATCCGGAGTTCAAAGTCTATGTCAGTGAACGAATCTGATAACAGGGTCACGTGAGGCCTACATTTGATGATAAAACTGCAGCTTCTAAAAAACACTGACCTGCCAACTTGCTGCTGTCCTGACCCGCTACAACCACCACCCAGTCCCTCTGGATGGTGATGGACATGGCCGTGCTGGCCAGGTTTGCAATGTTGGCAATGGTGATCACCAGAATGTAGCAGGTTGTCTGGAAAACAGAGTGAGGGAAGTTCATACACACAAAGTATTGGTAGTTTTGTTTTGATCTTTGAGAAATTTTACATCAGCCTATGGTGAAGGCTCTGGATTTTCCATTGATTTCTTCCTTTGCTTTGTAAATGAGAAATTTCACCTACAGCATGGACTGAGACTAATAATACGAAACCAACCAATTTTATTAAGAATTAGGTTTGTGTTTACATTTAGGTGTTTAGCTTAGGTTTTGTCTGTTACATGAGATAACATTTCTTAGTGTTGGAAGTCATGACTGACATTAAGGTAAGATTAGAGCCATGTTTAAACTGATGTCATTTAGGTTAAGTTTCAGCCATGGGTTAAACAAGAAACTAGAAGTTGCTCCCTTCAAATCAAATCCAATACAAATATTTTGGCCACATGCTTCTGTTTTAACCCTAACATCACTTAGAGTTAAGGTTCCATGAAAATGGTGGATGTTAAGAAGTTATAACTATGAGCTTGGTTGCTACTATTGCAATGTGATTGTCATGTGAACTAAAAAAAAATGTTTTTTTTTTTTAATTAAAGGCATCCTCCTGCATACAGCAAAATGCTTCTAATGCCTCAGAACAAGCCAGACCACTTCTCTGTCATGTGACTGGCCTTGAAGAACCTGCTGACTACACACCCTTTACCAAGACACTCGATCTCCTGTTTCACCAAAATCTCTCCACCTCCACTTACGCTCTGACGTGGACTTCCCTCTAAACTCTCTCACATGGCAGACCTCCCTGACCCACCACCCCCACCCCCAGCCCCTTTCTTTCACTGGAAATGAGATGGCGGACCACATATGCAGGAGACATTCCCCCAACAGAAAGGCTTTTGTATTTCAACCACCAAGCTAACTAGACTTGCATACTGGACAGAAACCAGCCCAGTATGCAACCTTGGGTCTTGGTCAGGCAGCTGCACAACATGGTCTGAATGTTTGTGATGAAACCACATAGCTCAACAAGTGTAAACAAGCCCCTTCCAAAACACAGACACCAGGTTTACCAACTAAAGCTGACTGTACTGCCTGCAACTAATGATAAGTCCATTGTCTATTAATTCTGCAATTAAGTTTCTCAATCATAGTTTTGTCTATAAAATGTCAGAAACTGCTTTCACAAAGAATATATTAACAAATGTCTTGTTTTCTTCACAACCCACTGAAATTCAGTTGAGTGTCACTGAAGAGGAAAGAAACCAGGAAATATTCACATTTAAGATGGTGGAATCAAAAACTACTGACATTTTTCCCCCCACAGATAATTACTCAAATGATCCATTGTTTATCAGAATAACAGTGAGTTTAATAGTTGACAATTATTCAATTAATTGTGCAAGTCCCTGCTGAAAAATTATGTGGCTGTATGTGTTTTAGTGATTATAAAATATTAAAACTCACAAGTTCCCACTTATATGACTACAAAATCATCACATGCTATCATAAAAAAAAGTATTCCTAACAAGAAAACAAATTTGACATGCAGAGAAAAAGCTTTTTTTTTGTGACAAAATCCTATTTTGACACAGCTATATTTACTACTACTATATTACTATATTTACTCACTACTTTCATTCACCAAAGTCATATAATAAATTTAAGGTAAAAACTAACCAGAACCAATTCAAAAGAAACTGTGCGGGACGTGTCAAAATCAAATCAATCAGAAAAGAAGTGACAGATTGTGCAGTGGCATGGACTCAAAACATTGTTCTCAGCACTATGACTGATGAAAATCTACCTGATGTGTTAAACTTTAATTCACATTTTATTTATTTTATTTGCAATTTATGTCATTCTAATGAAATGTAAGAAAGCAAACAATGTGTTGTGTATAGGCCTAATGACTTCATACCAATTAATAATGAACTGTTAAGTGCTATGGCTTAAAGTTAATGGAACAGTCAAAGGTCCTGTGTTGTGTTGAGTGCACTACTCATATAAAAAAGCTGTTTCAGTGGTCATAAAATCATACTGACATGGAAGTCCATATCAGTAGGTAATCAGTTTCAGTCCCGGGGTCAGTACGTTGTGCTTAAGGAAAAGGTGTAAATACATTTCGGTGAAAACTATCACCAGATCATATTGAAACTACAACCCTGTTCAGACACAGCAGAAAGGCCGATCTTACCAGAATCCATCCATTGTAAAGCTCGACAAGCTGTTCTTTGAACTGGAAAACAACCATCAGGAGGATCCCACACACTATGACGCAACTGTTCTGGACAAGCAGCGAGGTCTGGGCCACTGTAGAAACACCATGAAGAGCATTAATGACACAAGTCTGACCAAAAACAACAGACTTCTGTCTGATCAATTATTCAATTAGAGCGCTTCTCCAAGATAGTTTTATGTTTCCTGCAACCTGAGTTGACCTAAAACCGTCTTTGCAAATTTTTTATGGTTAAACATTCCACAAGAGGTTTATCTCACTATGAAAATGGAAGGGGAAATAGCACAACAAATCACTGAAAGAGAACATATTACTTATTATTACACAATGCCCCTTTAAAAGGAGCCACATCTATTTCCAAGACCTTTGTAGATTTTTCCTCACAAACAGCTTGTCTTATGTCAATAACTCAAAAATAATTATTATATGTCATATATATTTTTTACCTTTAAGTCTGGGATTTCTGTCCACCCAGTCCCCAATGATGGCCCCCAGCAGCAGCACGGAGCCGGCCACCACCAGACCATACACTGCTGTGAGCAGCAGGCTGTTCCCATACAGCTCCACCAGAAAGACGGCAACAGCAAAGTTCCACATTCGGTCACCCTGGAAAAGATTTTTTGAGTTATTTACGATCTGAAATTAGACTTGATTTAACACATCCAGGTTGAGTACACAGTATATGTGATTTAACTGCAGTGCAAATAACAACATTCCCTGCTTTCAAGGTGTGAAAACTTAACACTAGTGCTGGGCAAACAGTGTTAGTCTCAAACTATTAATTTTTCATAAACACTTGCACTATAGCTGAACTAAAACAATAAGCAAATAATTATATAATACCATTCACCACTCGAAGTTCTGCAAATTGCTGTGCAACATAGATACTTCTTAGAACTGTTACTGTATAATACAACAATTAATTAACCACAATTTTGCAAAAACGCAGATGCAACAATTTACCTATGTCATCTTGTGTTTTGTTTTTTAACAGGACGCAATAGAAAAATTATTGGCAAAGGTATTTATTTTAAACACATTTTTAATATTGTGCAGTTGCACAAATCAACGACTGTTTAACTAAGACCTTTAGCTATTATCCATGTTTTTCTGAAGTGGAGCAAACCTCATTATGAATGTAAGTCTTAACAAAGCCAAAGGCCCTCTACTTACATCATTTTAGTCAGTGGCATAGGAACTATTTGTAATGAATAGTGCTACTACACGGCCAAAACATGTCATCTGTCTTATAATGACAGTAATAATGACATCTAATGTAACAATAACACGCTTATGTTATTTCGCATTTAGTTTTGCTCTAAAAACCCACATAAGAGGCAGTCAACACAACAAAGGTATATTATTTTAAAGTGTTTAATAGAATATAAGTCATTATTACAAGAGTTGAATAATTTACTTACCCACGTTGATAGTGCATGGCCCATGTAAATAAGAAATTTAGCTGAAGTGAAGAAGTCTCGGATAGATTCTGTAAAATATAAACACATTATCAGAATAACTTAATACATATAATATTAACCCTTACAGCTTCACCGGGAAACGTTAACCACATGAGGGGGAAAGCGTACCACAGCATGTCTTCTTGGGTCCAGAGTTATCCATTTTTTTAGTTCTCCGAAAAGCAAAAATAACTAGGTCAATGGTGTTTTTTTTCTTTACGTTGTCCGTTCTTTTGTAATGTAAGGGAGGTCGACCGGGGCTAACACAGCATCGAACCGTCGACCGTTACACAAAAAGCAAAACAGAGCACGGCGTTTCTCCCCTTTTCTCCTTTCCAAACTTAGCTAGCACTGTAGCTGAAGTTGGAAAGAAATTATTGTATAGCCTAAAAGGCTATTTCGTCTCAAAATCACAAAGGCAGGAGCTGAATCCAGCGAGCATCCAGCTGACGCTTTGCTCTGCACTGACTGCTGCTCTGTTTACGTCCCGCCTCGAATATACTCACGTTGTCACGTGACTGCGTGACACCATTATTTACATTATGTCAAAAACAAGCATGGTTCTCCTACCGCACAGGCGCTCCAAAATCCAAAAAGAAATAAAAGCAGCGTGGACCACACCTCGGTGGAAAAGAGAGCAATTGTTAGAGATGTCACGAGTAATCCCTTAAACTGTTGCTGTGTTGGGAACGGTGAGCTTTTGTTTGGATATCTTACCTTTACCTGTTTACCGACCAGCACACTCACACTGTGTGCAAAACTGTGGGAGCGCGTGTGTTTGTCCTCATCCATATATATATATATATATATATACACACACACAATACCACATATGCTATATATTCATTTAATTATTCTGCTTTTTGATGCAAGGTTTTATGCACCATTTTATTTGCATTATAGCTGTTAGTGAATGTAGTCAAAGGTCAAAGGTCTGAAGTGGGCACCAAAGCAAAGTGAAAAAACTAGGTCAAATCAAATCTAGTAGGTGTAATGCAGTAAAATTGAAGCATTAGTACACTTACATGGGATTATTTATGTCATGTTCCAAATATATTTTTGATTACGTTTCCCTTAACATGTTGTCATATTACTTGACTAAATAGTACTTAACTAAATAAATACAATCATAGAAATTCTGAAGTGGCCAAAGGCAAACAAGAAAGATTACAAAAGTTAAACATGAACTTTCCTGTGCATGTGATGCCACACAATGCAAATTAAACTTGAACATGCCTTGACCTGGGGAAGCTGTTTACTGGGAAGAGACAGTTTGCTATTGAGCTTTGCAGTGAAGAAAGAAAAAAAAAGTGTCATCCAAATCTGTTCAGAACGCACAGATGACTTTGCATTTGTCCACCTATGTCAACAGAATAGAACCACAGCTATAATTACAGGGCCTGCATGGAGGAGATCTCCTTCAGCCACATCCATGAAAAGTAATAAACAATGGCTCAGCACATGGCTAATATGTTTCTTTGACTGTATCTGAATGCACAGTAGATTATAAAGAGCTGAATGGGACCCCCACTGAAACCTCATATCTATTGTCAAGTAACACAGATGGCTTTTCATTGGACTGAGTATGTGATGAATAATATCACCACATGTAATGCAGTGTGCTACACATCTCATACTATGTTTTTGTGCCGAAGATCTGCCACAGGTATGATCTGAAACCCAGGATTCAGTATGATCCAGTTACAATCAGTGTTCAAGTTTCTTTATTTTATCACCAAAGTGCTTACAATGTCAACTTGAATTTGCTGCACACAAATGTGGCATTTAATCATCTCCAAAAATAAGCAGAAGTACACCAAAGAAAAAAAAACAACCTGAAACTGAATGCACCAGAATGATGTACGCAAAATCGGATCCTCTTTTTTTTTGTGCAGTCATGATAATCCAATAAACATTAATTATATCCACACTTCTTACTGTAAAATATGATTTTGCCTTCAATCCTGTATGATTAAAGGTGTAATTGTGCCACAAATAACCAGCTAGTGTTTTCAGATTATTCATTATTTCAAAAATAATAAACTAAATTTCAAATGGGTTAAAACTGTCAAAAATGATAAAACATCATAATGCTTATTGTAACATTACAGAGATTACTTTGTCCGTCTTTAAGTAGTATTAATTTTGTGTGGGACCATTGACATTGTTGCTCAGAAAAATGATGGTACTTTACAAAAAAGCCAACGATGTCAGATTAGTTTTTACATAATCTTTTGTAAACTTTGCATTGGGAGTCTGTGTTTTGCTGGAAGTCAACCATTTGTTGATGATACCTACAGTAACCTATAGTAATTAATATTTATAAAGTAACAATTCCTGGTTTTGCACACTTGTTTTATCTGTCAAAAGTCATTAGCATAGAAATAGAATTAACTGAAATGAATGGTCAGTACAGAACAGGAAGTCACTTGTACACATGAGTACACAGGGATCTTACTGTACATGTTGAACCTTAAATTGTATATAGAGTATAATATATTATTATTCTTAAAGGTTCAGTATGTAATATTCTTTCTTTCGTTATTCTTTATTCCAGACCCAGGGGGATCCATAAAAAAACATTACAACATTAAAAAAAAAAAAAAGTATAAAGACAGACAAACAAGAAGTAAAAATATTACAACACAGATGTCATTGTCCTACATACAGACATGTTCGCCAGTGATTCCATAGCCTAGAGAACAGCCTCACAGAGCTACATGCTCCTACAATGCATCCTTCAATGCTTTGCCTCTATACGTGCAACACTACCTACTGATAACTTAGAAATAGAGTTAACCGATATCACAAAACAAGACAGACTTTGAAAAAATACCACATAAAATGACAAACCCATGCAACTCTTAAAGGGATAATTGTGTATTTGTACATGAATGTGTATTCCATCCCCTCATCAGTGTAGTACATCCACACTGACTTACCCCCGACAGTG
>JAPSES010000019.1:13553688-13568241 GCA_029822895.1 Maxillicosta whitleyi | reverse complement strand
TGTGTCCTTGGGCAAGACACTTCACCCTCCTTGCCTCCAGTGCCACTCACACTGGTGTATGAATGTGTATGAATGTTCAGTGGTGGATTTGAGGGGCTGTAAGAGCAAATTCTGGAGCGTCAGTCTGCCCCAGGGCAGCTGTGGCTACAAATGTAGTTTACCACCACTACAGTGTGAATGTGAGAGTGAATGAATAATGGATGAATAATGTAAAATGCTTTGGGTGTCTAGAAAAGTGCTTTAAAAATCTAATCCATTATGGAATCTCAACTCAAGATAAAAACTCATGCACTATTAAAGTCATCCACACGCATTACAAACCTGTGTCTTTATCAGCCCCAAAGAGCAGAGATGGAGGGTTGGGGTGGACCAGAAGCTGCATGTAGTTCAGGGCAAACTTCTCAATGTAGTCTCTGAGCTGATCTTTCTCATACATTCTCTTGAGAAAAGCCAGGGCAGTAGTTCGCACCTGAAAAAACAAAATCCGGCCAATGCAGGAAGAGAAAAGAAAAGTAAAAGACAAACCCACAATCACAGAAACTCAGTGGACGCAGTTGTATGGATGAGAGTTAAACGTGAAGAAAATATGGAGTGAATGTTTGATCACCTTCTCCTTTTCATGCGAGCTGAGATCCAGGAGCACATGCAGGTACTGAAACTGTCTTGAGGGACGTTTGATGATGAGCTCCTTCAGAGTCGTCATGCCCAAATACACCCGTGACTGAAATATAAGTTAGCTTCAGTGGATGTGTCAAGGTGCAACTCGATCAACGATTCTGTGTCTTTATCCTGTAATTTACCTCATCCTCGCAGTAACGCCGGATCACGTCCAGTGCTGATTCTGTTATAATGGGAGCCTCCAGTACTAGTTTAGTGAAAAGTCTGCAGACATAAAAGTGTAATAATTGAGACATCTGTTTGTCCTGTGTAGTGCTACAACTTAGTATTGACTGAGTTGGTTTACATGACATGGAAACAAATACACCATCTATTCTATGCTAATGTTTAGTCTAAAACTAAAGAATTATACATTGGCAAAAATTCACTAATTAATCAATGTTCACATATTAAGGCAAATAAGACACATACATCTATTTTTTTTTTTAAATTTAGCAACCCTCTATCATGAAATTACATAATTATGGAAAAAAGTTTTTATGTCATGTGACCCAGTAACACCTATACTGACTTGTAGCAGTACATTGGACAAATAAGACATACATGACTACTGAATTTTTGCATTCCTTTGTTATTAATAGCTGCATGTAAATATCAGCTTTTTTTCCAATAGGCTTAAACCTTTATGCATCAAAGTCCTAATATTTCTAACAGCAACATACCTGAATTAAACAGACAGAGTGATAACAGAGTCAAAATGTAATATCTAAAAGTAAATAAACAAACTGTGGGCCTTAAAGGGTTAACTTTTCTTGTAAATACTAGATCCTGATGAACTAATCCCAGTTAAGGTGTTAAATGTGCAAAGGGAAAGTGTCCCCAGACGCCTGTGTCTCTTTGTAAACCCTGCTAAAACGGTTTCCTCACCCGTCCCTCTGCTCTGGTTTCTCCTGCAGCCCCGACAGCAGTGTGTAAAGGCAGTGGTCGTAGCTGTCCAGCAGCCCTGCAGGCAGCTGACTGAGGTAAGTGTTGTACTCTTGGTAAAGAAGAGAAAATGCCAGGTCACTCCTTGTCCTGATATCGTCCAGAATGAACTCCAGCACGTCTCCTTTCATCATCCCCTCAAACTGCGTCACCAGCCTGGACAGGAGCTTGACTCGGACCTGCAATGACGATTTAGAGCCAGGTTATACAATTGATCAGTTGGTGGGGGTAACCACAAGACACTTCATGAGAAGGAGTCTCTGACAGCACCACCATGACTTTACCACCATTTGGAAACTTCTGCACTTGCATGACAATTTGTTAAATCTCACTGAAATCATTCTTGACATGTGCAATATTATTAAACTCTTCTGTACAGTAATGTTTTAATTCTGCCACATCTAAGGGTTTTTGAGAATGAATAGCCCAAAATTATACCGGTTTCACAGAAGTACTTGTTCACAGCACTGTACTTTATTAGTGATTGGATTATCACCTGCCCATTTATTCTGATAAAACATTCTGTTTAGATCAGGGTCTGTGTAAACACAGCCAATGAAAATGCATTAATATGCATTGTACAACATTAAAGTAAGTAATAAATACGACTTGCTAAACATCAAACTCAAGGTAATTATTAAATTGAACATCAAGTGTAAAACATCTATTTTTTCCTCAAAATCATCGTATTGTAATGATAATAGTTCATGTTTCAGAATTTCCTCGCTTCTTTCAGTCAGACAAAACCAGCTTGGCTTACTTACATGGGACATGCCACTCTGAGCAATTGCCTTTTCTGAATGCAGGATGCGATTGACTGCTTTTGAAGTTAAGCTTTCAGTCTGGGTGTCTGACATAGGCTGGATGACGTCTGCCAGTCGAAACACCTTTTTCCTCCCACTTGCACCTGTTATTCTGTAAAAAGAAAAAAAGAGAGAAACCAAACCAAACAAGGTGTTAAATCTGTCTTATGACACCTAATATCTCATACTTGTGTGTGTTTTAAGCGCTCACTTGGTCTGTGCTGAAGGAAGGATGGGTTCAGGAAGCCTCTTGACTGCAGCTGCAGGAGCATCTCCTGTGGACTTTTCTGCATAACCCCCCACCACGGAAATGGCCTGTCCCACCATCACAGCTGGAAGTTTCCTCTTGATGAGCAGATCCTTACCTCCGCTGTCTTCCCCAGTACCATCCTCTTTGCCTGTATCATCTCCTCGGGCTTTGCATTGCTCAAGTCCTGAGATATTACGTTTTTAATGAGACTCCAAACAGTATGACTTTTTTGTGGAATATACCAGGAACTGATAGGAATTACTCACCAGGTCCGATCCCAGCAGCAGTCATCTGTGTGGCCATTAGTCGGGCTAAATGTTTAATCTGTGCATCAGTACCTGCAGACTCCACAGGTGTGTATGTGGCCTGGAAGGACGCTGGCATGACATCAGGTAAGTACACCATGCTGATGAGCACCTAAACAACAAACAAGCAGATTTAGGATGAACTGAACAGTATCATAGTGTCAAACAGAAAGCAAAGATGTAAGCTGTTCTAACGGGGTCTGAGAATCACCATGCGACACAGAATCAGAACAAATGGTCCATATCAGGGGGCCAGACCAATAAAACAATGCCATAATAACCTGCAAATAATGTCAACTTCAAACTTTTCTGTTTTAAAGTGAAAAAAAAAAGGCATTTTAAACAATATTATGCCTCAGTTTACCATTTACACATGTGCATTACAACTTACAGATCAAAATGGATCTACAAATTCACAAAACATTTAGTAACAGGCAGAATATTATTACATTTCCACTTATTTATGTGGTTCATATTTGTTCAGATTATTCACATTTCTTGTGAAAGGATTGTTTGTAACTAAATATTTTCATGTAATTTTACTTTACACTAAAACAACGACAAAATTTGAAGTTGTCATTATGTATAAGTTATTATAGTATTTTACTGGTTTAACCCACTTGAGAATGACTTGGGGTGTATGTGGAAACTGAAATAAAATGATTTTGACACCCTTGATTATTAATATCTTCAATGTAATTTTTGCACAAACAGGAGTCAGAGTTTGCTGATACTCCAGCTAACAATATGTGGTGATGGCAGAAATTAGTTTTTGGCTTTTTACAGATTTACACTTTTGACACTTTTCATTTGACTCATCTTTTACTGAAGTTCCATATTTGAGTGTTTTTTGAGGGTCAGTGACTTTCAGATGTTTTACTTTTTCCAATCCAGCCAATGACAGATGTCCTTGAGCTTGCACTTGCCATTCATGCTTTTTCTAAAATAAGGTCCCACAGAGTGCAGAGGAAGGGGCGGGACTCCATCCCTTCATATCAGAAACAGGTCCATATTAAGTATTTGAAGACACCCTGTTTCACTACGTACAGTTTAATTTTAATGTCAGAATAATGATAAGAAGCAGAATGGTAAGACAAATCACAGCCAAAAAGGTTTCCAATACTACTGGTGTGTGAACCCCTAAAAAAATGCAACAGCAGTATATCATCTCTCACCAGGTTGGCAACGTTTTCAGATGTGAGCAGTGGGTGCAGGAACTCGGCTGTGAGGTCAATAGCCGACTGTGCAACAGGAGCAGCAGGAGGCTTCGGGGCCGTCATAGGGGCTGGTTCTTCCTTGTCCTCATCATCCTCAATCAGCGCCGGCTCTAAAAAAAAAAAAAAACAAACAAAAAAAACACAGACACCAGATGTTTACTGAACCATCCTTCTGCATTCCAGTATTAGTGCAATGGTGTTCACTACTCACCAATCTTGATCTTCTTGCCCTCCGTGTATGGTTCGTGACGTGGCCGCTTGCGCTGCTCACGTGGTGCAGGTGTGGAGCGGGTTATTTCACTCTGAGGCATTCCCAGGTCCAGCAGCAGAGTGCTGATTTGACCCTGAAACTCCAAGCTGCAGGGGTGCTTCAGCACTGCTACTAGGTGCAGCTTTAGATTCTTTCGGACGCTGCTAACTTGAGATTTGGCCAGAGTGGGTGGCAGGTTGGCTAAAAAAAACAAACAAACAAACAACAAAAACATTTATGAAACATTTGAACAAAAGCTTTCTTTCATAGAATTACTGCAGGCTTCAAGACTTTCTTAGCCCCTTTTAATATCAGTATGAATGCTGGATGTGATTTAACCCATTCTTCCAAGTAGGAAGTATATCAAGGATAACAGGAGTCTGAGTTTGGTGATTGGTGATAGTTAACAACAGTAATGCCAGTAACTTTTTTTCTAGCAGACCACATTTGAGTGTTTTCTAGCTTGAGTCAGTGACTTTCAGGCATACTCCTGGTATTTCTTGCAATCCAACCAATCACTGTTCACAAAGCCGATCTCCTTGAACTTTCACTTACCCATATTATTACATTAAGACAAGCAAGTGTGACTTATAGAAGTAGCTATTTTTTGTTAGAAGAGAAGCTATAAAACCCATACCACACAGTGCCACACACACTAGATGAGTATGCTCTAAAGTTGCAGTTTGGTTTAGTGCTTATGGTTCCAAACTGGGTTTTTGGTAACTGTGCTACAGCATCATTAAAAATGCATTTAAAAGTTGTCAGTCAACTTACAGGAGTCTGTGGAAAAGTCAGACTTCAGGGTAATTACACAGTGATCCAACTGTACGGAAATCTTAGATGTACTGTGATATTTAGCAAAATTACCATTGAAAAATATATTTTATGTTATGATGAAAAGTGCAAAAATATTTTGATTTCATTATTGAATCGCAGAGAGGGCACAACAGGGTCAGTAATAATGACACAGTCACTAGGGCCACCTAAACTTTTAAGGCTACTATAAATCAGGCTAAGACTTATTTGTCCAATCTAATGGCACTTTTCCAGGTGCTTTTTCATAATGGAAAAGAGAAAGAACCGTGTAGAGTTGAGTCGAGTAGAGCCGGTACCATGGAGTGGAAAAGCACCTTAATAGTCACACATAAATATACTGACAAGGTAAAGGAGTCACTTACCGTGCAGAGTTTCATATGCCTGCACCACTTCTGACATGAACATTGGTCTCTGACGGGCGATGGTAGCCAGTGAGCCCAACGCTGTAGTGAGGTTGATGCTGGAAATGGCTGGGTGGACCATGAATTTGAGCAGTTTCTCCAGTGCAGTCTTACCTTCCTCACACAAAGCATCTATAGACAATAAGCAAGTATGAGTGACACATCTGGAGTCAAACAGCACCTGAACTCATGAAGTATCACGAGATGAGCTGTAATGGAATGGACTGAAAACACAAAACTTCCCCACAATAGGATTCTAATTTTCTTACCGTAGCGGATGTACAAGTGATCTTTGGGCACCTTGTCCAGGCTGATGTCTCCTTCCTGACGCTTGGGCACATCAGAGTCAGATGTTCGTGGAGACAGAGTAATGATTAATGATTCTGTGAACTTAATGGCATGAGTACGCACACCATCATTTTCAGAGTCCAGCAGTGCCAAGACGTCCCCTTTCATCTGTGTGACCATGTCCCAGCATGCCTCCTGCATGTCTGAAACTGCCTTGGATCGCACCAACCACTGGAATGACAGAAACAGAGAAGTGTACAAAGGGAAAAAAAGACATCATCCACTAAACTGGGCATAGGCAAAATAAACTAAAGCAATAATCATCAGGACCTTGAACCGTCATGGATATTGGGTAAACATTGCTTACTTGTAAATGACATGATACATATGCAAACCAAATATATCTAGGTGAAACCTATTGTGAAGAGAGAGGACAGAGGTCCTGGGTAAGACTCAGGCCCTAATAAGATAGGTGGCTTTTCTTCTCCAGACTAAATGTACAATTCTAAATGTAAAAGACTAAAATTGGGAATGTCAATGACTAAATGAACAAATATTTAGTAGCACCAAGTCTGTGTATGTTCAGTACCTGCAAAGTTACTTTGTACAGCTGTGTGAGTGTGAGGATGGCCTTCTTTACAACATTCACACTTTCATCCTTCAGTAACATGTTCAGGTTGGCAATCAGTCTGAGGAGCAACTCGTTGTCTCTTTTACTGGAAAAGATAACATTTTAAAATTATACAAAAATTCAACAATTTCAACACACCAGAAGGTAGTGACTGATCTCACCATGCTTCTTCTATGAAGCCAATGACAAACTTTCGCACTTCAATGGACTTGTCTGTTTGAAAGGCGATCATCTCCTACGGGATGAAGCAACCAGTGGATGAAGAGGTTACATTAGTATGTGCATACTGATCTGATAGTTAAATACAGATCACTTAGAGGATACTATCTTTTTGGATTAAATTAATCTTAAACAGCTGGTGTCCTAAAGTTTAAGTGAGATACATTTAATGTGTGTACTTACATCTAAGAAATTATCCAAAAGTGAAGGATCCTTATTGATGATAAGCTCCTGGACCTGATGAATTAGAAATGAAAACCACCAGCCACAATTTCAATCAACTTGCTTTCAGAGTATTCACCAAATAACTGCTGGACAACTGTTTTTTTTTCTGAAAAAGATGAAAATACCACACCTGTTTGAGCACTGCCAGCTTTTCATCTGTGGGTATCAGTGCTGCTTGATTCAGGAGATCCACCACCTCGAAGTGAAGAGAAAATACATCCTCATATAGGTATTTATTTATCACTGCCACTGACTCCACTAACTTACACTGACAGTGATAGTCTCAGCATTACCAAAAGAGATCTATCCTCTCTATATAGGAGCGGATTCAGGTGTAGACAGCTTACCTTTTCACTGGTGGTCATGTCAATAACTTGAGGAGGTCGAGTTTCCTCGTCCTCCTCCTCGAAATCCATTCTGATGTTTTGATTCCTTCAACACTCCAATAACATTGTCTGCAAAATCCAACAAAGCATTAGCACCTGTGACACATATGCAGTTAAGTAATGGGGATGCCAGGGACAATATTAGCTTATACTTTGTTAACGAACTTGTTTTAACGAGCTACATGTTCTGTTCATAAACGAAACCGCTAGCTTCACGTACACCCACCACCTTTCACACTAAAATTGCTTAATTACATGCTTTTAATAACAAGACATTACCACAATCAATAACACTTTGTCTAGGCTCGCGTTCTAGCCACATGCTAACTACCAAGCTAACACTGAGTTATCTAAACTGTTTTTTTTACAGACTTTTGTTACTTACTTCTAAACAAACGATTTAATTTGTTACAACACACGCAATTAACTGGTGCTGTTGTATCCAGCTATCAGAAGTTAATTTGCAGCAATAATTTACTCATTCGACACAGCGTAAGGAAGCTGCCATGTTTGATTCAAAGAGCGCTACCGCTTTTCTTCTTCGGCTGCACTGTGTTCAATTCACAGAAGATTACAGCCCCCTACTGGACACCCAAAAAACAACAATACAATGTTTATTCTATAATAATCTTTTTCAGTCAGTGATTTATTCACTTTAAAATGTATGCGAAAAAAGTATTTTTTCCAAAACCTAGAATAATTTGCCATTCTACGTGGTGTCATGTTGTCCTCATTATCTATGGAGTTCTGCGTTGTCGTTTTGAGACTACATTTCCCAGAAGCCCTTCAATCCGACATAAGTGATGTCACCTGATTACGGAGCGGGCGGGTGTGCTAATGTTTACAACCGTGGGCTGTCAATCATTTTATCGCAATAAGTAGACACTTTTGTCGATACCTTGATTACAGCATGAAAACGACAAGTCGATAATGGCACGAACTCAGTGCCACCTTCTTATATCCAGGTAAAACTCCGTTGATTGTGCATTTAAACATTTCAGCAACCAAGCCTGTTAGCGCCTAGCTCAGCAACGTAACTTATCTGATATTGATAAACAAGTAAATGTAGCATGGCGATTAAAGTCCGTACCGTTCATGATACACTTTAGCTGAACTTGAAATGATATCTGTGCATGGTTAGCACTGATTCCATGTTGAGACTCACCTTAGCCTTTGTTACTTGTTGACCTCATAATAGTTGATTAGCTACCAATATTGCTAGCTTACGAGCTGTCTTGCTAGCTCTCAGGGGTTGAAGAGGGCAACTCTTCTGACCAACACAGAATTTTGACAGCATTAACACATAGCCACCCTCGCTTGAAGTCCACTTTTTAAACTAACGCCAGGTTTATTTTTTTACTGTCATGTACTTGCAGTATACTTTTCAGTTCTTGCAACCAACCGCAGCTCAAATTAATCTGGCTTTTAGCTCATAGTCTGTTTTTTAACCTGCAGGTACGTCGACAAACCATTTTCCATGGTTGTTTGATGACTGTAAAGGTACTGACAGTAATCGAGTGGTAACATCTCCACTGATTTTGTTGTTTTCCAGAGACACCGATTCTTAGCTTTTCCAGAAGAAACTGAAAAAGTAGAAGAAACTGGTCTTAATGTAATTTTTTCCTTTTTGTTTCAGGTTTTTCTTTGAAATGACTGAGTCGCTGTGTGCAGACTGGAAGTGAGCTGACATCTCTTAAGTCCAGGCACTTCCTTAAAACGTCAGGTGTATAGTTCGTTGCTGAACAGGTGGGCATTGCAGTTCTTGCCTCTAAATGATAAGTCTTGTATTGTTCCTCTCAATATTTCATACATTGTCTTAAAATTTCACCATAGACAAACTCTTGATCAAGAGTGTTTTCAAAATATGTGCAAACGTTTTCATAGCCTATTGTTTCAATATGCCGTATGATAAACATGCATGCATATGACACACAATTTCTACGTTTTTCAGACAAACAACTCTCACTTTAATTTATACATATATTTCTAGTGTTGGGGAGGTTGATTTTGACATGTAATATTTTAGAGATTACCATTTACCTTGTACAAAATATTATTAAAGAAACTTTCAACTTTCTTCACCAGAGTTTATAACATTTGATACATTTTCTGATCCACATTATCTGCCAAATGTGTCATGTGATGTTAATGAAAACAGGACATATGGAAAAAGGGAGCAGAATAAACATTATATTCATTAACAATTTTGTGAATGCAAAAAGCCCCCAAAACCTTAAATACTAGTCCAGCAGTTGGACATTTTTCAAGTCTTGCATATCCTTAATGTGTGTGCACATTAATATTTTTTCTCAGGGTCCTGATGGAGTGGGTATTCATTATGAACCGGATGAGCTCCCAAGGAAGCTCAGCAGCTCAGCGAAGGCGCATGGCCCTGGGGGTTGTGATCCTCCTGTTGGTGGACGTCATCTGGGTGGCCTCTTCAGAGCTGACATCAGTAAGAACGTGATCACAGTGATTCTATTTTTTCCCTTCACCACTCATTGGACATAAAGGTCCACATAACTAGTATTTCCACTGTCATTTTAATCAGTTATTTGTTTTCTTGATTAATTGATTAGTTGTTGTAGTGTGTAAAGTATCATTCAGATTCTGTCAAAGCTCATTGTGACACCCTGAAATGTCCTGTTTGATCCATAGAAATGTAAACTAGAAAACATAAAGTTTAAAAAGACAGATTTTTAATGTATTTATTTATTTATTTTTAAAGTGCTTAAACTTTAATTAATCACAAAAAATGCAGATGACTAATGGATTAATTAAAGAACTGATGCAGCTTTAGCTGGATGCCTTTAATAAGTCACACTGTGGTGAACTGAGAGAGAGGCCCAGGAACAAGATGGATTGACGTGATCTGGGATCACAATACCGTTGTAGGAACATGATTATGGCTTTGCATGTTTCAGAGCTTTGCATTACATAACTTTGGACTTGGCCATATTCCAAGAGAAGAAGAAAGCAGCCAACACTGGAAGACAACAATACATATATACATGCAGCCTATCACACACTCTAATTAAAAATATCACTATTTAACTCAATAACTAAATGGATTAAAAAAAAATCTGCTGGACACGTGCACCTCGGCTAAATTGTTTCAAACTGATCTTAACTGTTAATTTCAATATGTAAATAAAGTGTGAGTACAGTTGAACCAATTTCTTTATTTTGATCTTTCTGTTTTTCAGAATATTAATCAATAGAATTTTGACATACAGCTTGTATTTGATCACTTGACTTAAAGTTGTATAACTTCAATCAAACACCTGACATGGCCTTTGACAAACTTCACACAACCACACGGTCCTGTCAGAAGTTGTTACACTAAGTCAGGTTCATGGTTCTTTATCATTTCAAATCACAAAACTTCAATATTACATTAAAGTGTGCTTTTCACGTCATCTTGGCTGAAGTTTGTTGAAAGTTGAGTTCACAAAAAGTAGTGGCAAATGAGTTACCGTGGAGATTTATTTGGTGCATCTAACCTGCTTCAGCCAAGGTTTGGTTAATCCTGGTGTCTCATGTTTTCAATCAGCAGTCACAGTGGTAATTTAATTCCACTTAGTCCGTACTCTTCAAAATAAAGAATGCTTGGTGTTAAAATCAGCCGTCCTCAGATCCATTTAATTTCTAACATCGTAACTGTTACTGTTAGTATTATTGTTCATTGTTAATGATTTACTCTTTACCTGCTGTACATTATTGCAGTTATTAATATAATTAGAAATGGGTAATCAAGTCACAAGGGTGTTTTTAGTAGAGCTGCACAAATGTATACACATGCACAATTTGAAAATTTGTATTAGAAAATGTTTATGGAACAGCAAATTTAAAAAAAAAAAAAGGGGTTTTCATTCTGTTGACATAGTTTTTGCTTTTTTTTATTAAGTGATGTGTAACGTGCATTAATAATGCTGGTGCTTGTATATCGTTTTCCTACACACTCAAATATGTTGTAATTAATTAAGGGCTGAAAGGAACGGTTAACGCGCTTCCCTTAAATTTACAAGAGTTATCATCAAACTTCATCTTCCAGTGCTACAAATAAGTCCGACACCTTCCACTATTGTTCTGGAACAGAAGGGTCAGATCAAGCAGTCACATAGGCGCGAAGATGTTGTTCAGTAACATGCAACCGTTTAACTAAGTGACACAAATACGTTTATTTTATATTTTTATGTGGGTATTAAGTACTTTCAAATATCCTTTATGATCATTTGACTGAGTTAGCTTTATTATGTGAAAGTGACAAAAAGTATGTTCAGTGACACAGAAAAATGGACTATTTAAGGTTTACGCAAAAGCGAATAACATGCTGTTCCTGTTTACTTATTGTTCT
Organism: Maxillicosta whitleyi; assembly: GCA_029822895.1. NCBI lineage: Eukaryota > Metazoa > Chordata > Actinopteri > Perciformes > Neosebastidae > Maxillicosta > Maxillicosta whitleyi. The sequence continues at coordinate 13,556,491 of JAPSES010000019.1, read as the reverse complement.
GAATGGACATTGTTCCTTTAGACAACATGTTTATCTACAAGACTGGGAATTTTTGTAGCAAAATAGTGATTGCCTTATGAATTACAGTGAAACCACTCAATTACAGTCACAAGGTCCCTTGAACATCTGGAGGACTTAAATACTGAAAAAATATTAACAAATCCTTTATTACTTTTATTTATTATATATAAAAAGTAAATATAACAATAGTGGATCAGCATTGTAGATTGTTAATTTTAAAAAATCCAACAGTTGTTTGTTCTGGGTAAAAGTTCACAGAATGTCTCTTCGGGTAAGCTTCAGGAAAAGTATCATCAGTCCTGCATGTTCTTCTGTAAAAACTCCATTAATGCTTATTTATCAGAGTTAACTTCCACCAGGCCTCACCAATTTATATCTTCATGGCCTGGTGGAGGCTACATGAAACACAATAAACCAGACTGGACAAGGTCAAACTGCGCCTTTTCCCTTATCCTGGATTTTTGAACTCTACTCTAGTGAAAGAGGCCCCTAGTGGATTAAGGTCAGGGCTTTATGATGGCAGCAGCTTTAAAACGTTTTCTTTCAAATTGATAGTGTTTTGGATGTGTGTCTAAGATCCTTGTCCTTTTCTGTTTGCAAGATCTATTTGTGCCTAAGCTGTTTTTGTGGCTGATGTCTTCAGATGAAATTGCAAAATACACACTTATTCTAATTACCCTGCAGTTCTTATTAATAAGATGAAAATCATTTTTTAAATAAAAGCTAATAATTCCCTCTAATATTATTCTCAAAGTTCATGAAAGTGAAAGTGAAGTAAATGGGTTAATTAAATATACTACTCAGGATTAAATGCATTTAGACAAGGTGTGTGTAAACATGAACTGTGTGTTGACCTTAACATGAAAATGCACAGAAAAGTAAAGACAATGGGTGTTTATCAAAGAAAACAGGCCCGCTGAACTTACGTGCTTGAACATTTTGAATACACAGCACTCGTACTGACATCTCGCATCTCTCGATTCATCCTACAGTACATTTTTAAGCGACAGGAGTACAACAAACCCTTCTTCAGCACTTTCACCAAGACCTCCATGTTTGTGCTGTATCTGCTGGGCTTCCTGCTGTGGCGGCCCTGGAGGCAGCAGTGCACTGGCACTCTCAAACGCAGACACTCTGCTTTTGTAAGTAGTCACCACATGGGGGCACTATGATTTTGAAGAACAGCCTCTTTCTTTTTCATGAATCTCATAAATGTAATCATATGTTTAATTTTGAAACTTTTCTGTCAGGTGTGTTGACTTAGTTAGAAAATCCCTTTTTAAAACTTTTCCCAGTGTCATGAATTGTGTCCTGTTTTACATTCTTCTATTTCTGAATAGACTAATCTTATCTTTTGGAAGAGTAAACATATCCCGGTTTTGCCTCGGATGAATAGTAAATTTCCTGCATACAGAGTCTTTTTTTTTTTTTGCATTACACAGATCCACAATTAAAATAACTGACATTTTCTGATATGTGCCTGAGTCATCTATAGCTGTAGTTCATCTGTATCTGTCGAAAATTATTAAAAATGTCCAACAAAATGAGCTGAAACTGTAAACTTGAACCGTATCTTTGTGCAGTTTGCTGATGCTGAGGCCTACTTTACACCATGCAACACTGACTCGACTGTCAACAACTGTTTGGTATGTACTTTTACTACAAAAATAATTACTGCACCATCACACTAGCCCAAGTCTAGGTCATGTATTTGTTTATATAGCTGAGCTGAGGCTGTCTCATTCCTGTGCAGAGTGAACCGCTCTATGTTCCAGTGAAATTCCAGGATGTTCCTGCTGAACATTCCACCAGTTTAATTGGAGACTGTGACTCTAGTAAGTATGTGCTTGGTTTTTAAATAAATCATAATTAACTTTCTAATAACAAAGAGTTGGGTAAAAAGTTAAATATTGTCACGATTATTGAAATGTGAAATCAAGTTATTTATGTCAAAATCAATGTTATTTAAATTTAGTAGCAACATTCCAGCCTTTTTTTTGTTGCTGAGGTGGACAGGTATTAATTATTTAACAACAGAGGGTTAACATGATGAATTTCGATGCTATTAATTAAAAGGTTGAAATTTCAGGGTCTCCTTCAATGGAATTGTTGTAGAAGTATGTTAAAGTTGTAATACCTCTGATGGCTCTGACTCCCATTGACTTCCACTGAACTTTTCTCTAAAAATCCTGTTAGTAATTTTTTTTTTGCCTGGAGTCTCTCTGCTTTCACTAATTTTAGTTGAATCCTCCAATAAATGAATAGGTGAGTCAGTAAGCAAATACTCCTTGCATTCTTGTTCTGTTCTCATGGTCTCACAAAAATGTCATCAGTTGGGACCCAAGTACTGTTACATTTATAAATTCATACAAATCAAGATCAGATGGAATACCTGGAGGTTGGTCTTGTCTCTTAGCTTAAACCAAGAATTTACTGGTTGTTAATGCGTGTGGACTCGGTTGCATCTATCCCCAGATGCATTTTATACTCCTCTCAAAGCTAGCGGTGGCTTCTATGACAACTATATTCAGAAATTTTTTTATTTTTTTTTTTTGAGTACATGACATCACCAGATGATGTGATACAATGGAACACATCTGTATTATCATGATATGGGATTCAACTAAATTTGTTTTTCAAGTATTTAGGAATAGACAAAATGTATATAAATTAGGGCTGGGAATATTAACATGTTAATCGCGATTAGAGTTTGCCAGCATTTTCCGCACTTCTCCCATCCACATGCAGCTCCTCTGGTTGTATTAATTAAACTCATTGTCGG
>JAPSES010000019.1:13497084-13512103 GCA_029822895.1 Maxillicosta whitleyi | reverse complement strand
GGGGGGGTGATTGTAAGAGCGGAGGGTGGGACTACTGCATAAGTACTACGAGGTCTCACTCACTCTCTCTGTCCCCTGATGTCTTTAAACTAACTTATGAGTAATATAAAATATATCAAATTTAAGCTTGGAAAATTGTGATTTGATTCATATCATGATACACATCACTATTGTCTGGTATGAAAAAATTATCATGGTAACATTTTTTTTCCATATCGCCCAGCCCTACTGTCATTGTCTTACCTTTGCTACATGTGTGACTTTTCTGAATTCCACATTTATAAGCTCTTCCACAGAACACTAGGAATATTAGCCTATATCACATTTCATAATTACTCTTATCAAATTTATTCGAACAGTTGGCAGTCCAATAAAACGGGTCCATGACCCATTTTGATAAACAGACACACATGGTTTGATATCAATTTTGTTTATATCTAGTGTACTTTGAAACGTTGTACTTCTGCAACCCTTCAGTGTGTTTCCTTGTTATGACAGAAAACGCAGAATAACAGATCAAGCTAAATGATGGTTCGAGAGCCTACAGCGAGAACAAAAGCACATGTTAGTGGCTGTGTTGTGAACTCACTATTCCAGCAGTAAGACGATGTCGTGATCCGTCTCATAGGCGGTGTGTAGGTTGACCACTCGGGCGTTGTTACGGCTCATCTCCAGAACAGCCATCTCATGGATGACTTCTGCTCGGCAGTCACGGCCTCGTCTCCTCTTCCGCAGAAACTTGGCGGCGAACACTTTGCCTGTGGCTTTCTCCACACAGCGCTTAACCACAGCAAACTTACCCCTGAGAGTCAGACAGAGGACACATGGTTAGGATCAAAGGCAGACGTAGGTTTAATTGGATAATATTTATTGTTGTGCCATGTGTACAATGTCCCACACCAAATACATTTCTACAGAGATATATAAAGCTGTTTATCAGAGATGGAAAATGACTCTAAGCAAGAGTTTTTAGGAACTTTATCAGTCTTTATTGTTGTTTTTTGTAATTGTTTCCTTTCGAAACCGACACACATTTCAACTTTGTATTTTTTATTGTTTTATAACAGACTTGTTATTTTACCTTTAATGTATGAGGGCACGCAACAATTTATATTACACAAAACAGAGTAACAAAAACATAACAAGATGAAGATACACCTGTGGTCTCTGCCTTAATGACCTAGTGTTGACTAGTATTTTTGATTTCATATGTATGTGTGTTTATGTGTGTGTGTGTGTAAAAAGCAATCAGATGAAAGTAATGTAAAAGACATAACAAGAGGAGAATGACACAAAAACACCACATGATAATAAAGATGTATTAAGATGAAAATGGTGAAGTAAAAGTAGCAATGAGACTAAAATGATTAAAAAAAAACACTAAAAAAACCAAGTTGGAACAGGACAAAATAACAACCTAAAGAAAAGAAACTGTTGAAAATTTTCTCCAAACTCATATTCTCATATTTTACTTCTAAAATCCTCCTCTGTTTCACCTCTACTGCTGTACAGACATCAGATTGAGTATCTGTACTTGTACTGAAGTACTGCATGTTGGGACCGTTGCCTCTTCTGCTGTCTGTTAGTGTGTTTGAGGCTTTGAGACAATGGTGCTACATTCAAGTTGTGGCATTATATAACCAGTATTTCTGAGTTTATCAGTGCCAACACATTCCTTGTTGTCCCTCCAGCTGCCATGTTATGATTGCTGTGATTAACCATTCACATTAAGGTGACTGGAAACCCTCCAAGTATCACTTTGCAATGAAATGACTTCACTGGATTAAAGCTTCATAATTCATCACCGCAGAAAAACTCGAAAGGCAACAATCCATCAAAACACAATTGTGAAATGGATTCAGTGCCTATATGGTGTTTATTACACATCATATGTTCATTCAAGTCTGTAGTTTTCCACTTCATCTCTGAGCAGACAAGTAAAGCTCCATCCCTTTGCTGAGGAGAACTAAAGTATTCAGTGGAAAACGCTTTTCCACATGAACTTGCAATGACTGCATCAAAAGAAAAAGACATCCAAAAATAACAGTTTTACAAGCACCCAAGAGAAGCGACTGAGGGCACTTTGCTCCAAAATGCCACTGGTAACAAACTTCTGTTTTTGTTGTACTTTTAACTATTAAATAAACTGATAGCCTGAACATGGTCAAGATGATGAACTTTGTCATTATTTTAAAATGTAGCTTATCATTTTATCAAACATATTAGTGAACCTTTGAGTCTGTGTCATTATTTTCATTTTATAGAGCTGTAATATTTGATGGTTAGATAAAGGAAAGCAAGAAACAGAAAGCAAATGAACTAGTGCTATGGCAATTAAATGATTAGTGTGTCGTTAATTATCAAATTAATATGAAATTATTTTATAAGCAATGAATGAATGTGAAAATAAGACTAAGTGAATATTTGCTGGTCTCTTCCCTCCCCTGACAGGAAAGTGAACATTTCTGACCATCTTGTGGCATTTCTATTAAGATGACAAAAAAAAAACAAAAACAGATTGATCAGAAATTAAACCGAATAGTTAATCAATTGCTATGCTTGTCAAATGCTAGTTTCATATGCAACTGTTGCACTATCAAACATAGCTGCATAAACTAAATGGTTCATCATTGATAGACAATGGTACTTATTTCTGCTGTCAACGATTTCAATCTTTTTTTTTTCAGTTAAATGACAAACATTTGCTTCTGAAATGTGATGATTTCCCCAGTATTCTATGCATGAAATTCTATGTTATCTAATGATATTTCAGAGGTTTTTTTTTTAATTTATTTCAAAACACAATATTTCCTGCCTTTCTGTGTCTTCAAAAGTTGTTTTCACCTTTTTTTATTATAAACAGTGAAGTGAGAAAACACTAAAGACATTCATGAATAATGTATCTACCTGTTAAGTTTCAGCCAGATAAAAACTTTAAACAACATAACACTGCTGCCTTTATGATGTTCTGAAAAATAAATATTACACCCTACACCTTCCTGTTTTGATACAGTGTGTAAACACAGCATTTCTCCATTTTCCCCTGGTTACATGTTGTTTGTGTAAACAAACTCTTGTCTCCATACTGTTAGAAATACTTGTTCACACACTAAGAGAACAGATTTTGTGTCTTCTTTTTTCTAAACTCTGGTTTCTAAATGTGCACGTTTCCTTCCTCATATTTTGACAGCAGACTTGTACAATGAATGAGTACTGTATGACTTCAAACACATCTCACAGATCTCAGGTAAATAATTCTCAGGAGCCATCGGACCATTAGTTCAGTGCTTACCATGGCTTGCACAAAGAGGCATGATAAAAAGTCTACTGTAACTCGATGAAGTCAGCTCCTCTGGAGCACTGAAAGACTCATGTGTTTACAGCAGTTAAAGCTTACAGTTCAGAGTCCAAATGCTATTAAAATACATTAAATGACTTGTATAAATACACAAGCTCTTAACTGTGTTAATAGTATGCAATGTCCATTTATGAAACGTATCTTTTTCACTTATCCTGATATCCAAAACTTACAAAACAACTCACTTCAGTTGCTGTTTCATTTGTGTATTCTATCTGAAGATCCTTCTATCTATCTGGCTGTGACATGAGCATTTTGATAGTTTCAGCATTAACCTATTGTATGACAGAGTAAGATAAATGAAAACGTACAATAAACTATCAATAACTGTTTAAAGCAAACATGTTTTCCTAATTCATTGGCGCACTGGCATGCTTTTTTTTTTCTTTTGGTGTATTTTACAACACAAGTGGTTTTGTGTTATAAGCTGCTGAGCGCATTAGGAAATATTAGTTCCTGTTTAAAACACAGCTGAGACTAATCTGATTGTCTTTTTTTTTTTTAATTTATTTACAATTTTCTGTATGAACACACCCAGAAAATACCCACCATTTAAATAATGTTATATAGTCCATCGTAATTTAACATTCTCTGCCAAAACTGACAGTTATTACAGTGATTTCAGGGTATCCCAATGATTGTAAGGAATTAGTTGACTGCAGCTACTTACTGCCAAAAATGTCAAAACCAGTTGGACATGTTATTAAGAAAACCGAACAGTAAGAACAGAAAGCAAATCTCTCCATATGATAAAGGCTGGTCTGTGAATTTCACAACTTTCCAACTTTATATATTCTACAGCCTATGTAAATATGATTTCTCTCTGGGGCAAACTCACCTGCCCAACTCTCCGGTGATTTCATATACACTTTCCAGTGGCTCCGTGGTGATTGAGGTCTGAATTTCGGTGAGCAGCCCCGCGGAAATTCCGCTGCGACTGTCCAGCCGCCTCCGAGACATCATCCTCCGCTCGGTAACGTTAGCAGCCCCGCTGTCCTCCGGCCGGCCGGCTGGATGCGGCTCCCAACACTAGCTACAGACAAACGAGAAAACTAGGCGAAGGGGCTACCTGGCTTACTGGCCGTGTGTTAAGTTACATATTTCAACTAGCTAAACCGGCTTTAATGCTACTGTTTACTTTAGCTAGTTTACCGACTCCAGGCTCCTGTTAGCTCGTTAAGTTAGCCAGAAGCTCAATGACGCGATTTCAGTAGTTAAACTAAGTAAGTTAAACCAATTTCCTCAACTCCACCATTCAGCAGTAACTACTCTATGAAACTACAGCTACAGGCGACTCAAATAAGGATGGTTTCTACACTACCCTTACGGCAAACTGGAACTTAACAAGTTTATCCGGAGAGTTTTCGATCATCTTTACATCCCTCTGTTTGACACTTTGACGACACGTCATGACAGTGCGCATGCGCAGTGTTGAAACGTATGAAAAGGAGGCCGTACCCTGGTTTGAATGTGTTTATGCCTGAACAACGGCGTGACCTCTGAATTATACACGGAGAGAAAGCAAGTATAGGAGAAAAAAGAACAAGAAAGACAGGAATACAGAATCTACGTGTTAATATAATTATTAATAATGTAATATTGCAATTAAATAATTAATTAATATTAGTAATGGGAACTTCAGCTCTCCTCAGTGCAGAACAGTGAGCTCTTTAGGCTCTTTATTTGACCTTTTTTTTTTTTATAGTCAATATAGTTTTTTAATATAGTCAAATTTTGCACTGTTTTGACTTGACCTGTTCAAATTCATTGTACTGAAGTAAAATTACATATTCCAATATTAAATTGGTGTAGCCTATTATCTTACTGCGTTTACATACTTAACATTCTGAAACCACTCAGTAAACCCACCAACTTGCCTGTTAAACTATTCTGTCACACAAAGCAAACAGACATTTAAGACCAGTAGAGGAAGAGCCCCACCACCTCACATCCACACGCTATGTTATTTGACTACTCAATTCAGTATAAAGTTATTATGAATTACTAAATCATGATGATGTGTTAATATAATGTGTCGTCTGTGTTTTACATTAAAGTTAATTTGTTGGTTTCATCACAAAGTTACTCTGTTGTTCAGTAACTTCAGTGTGTCATTTTAGCTGAACACTTGACCCATCTTATCTGAAGACAGGTCATCTGAAAAATGTGGGACAGCTGAGGTTTAAAAAAATATAGGACCTATTTATTCCGATAAAGTCTTTACAGTGTTCATCTGTGGTGCTCGTGCCACAGTTCATCCACACTTGATATCGATACGTATGAGATAATTTTACCATCCCTGGTACTTACGGTTCTATGAATCCTAGATGACTGCCAGAGGGCGATGATGAAAGCACTGAATGATCCCTTCATGCATGTACAGTCTGAGTAGTTGTACCAAAAGAGTCACGACTGTGACCCCAGATGATGCCCTGGAGTTATTATATTCCTACGTCATTCATGGCTTTTGCAGAAATGCTAGTATTCTGAGTGACAGAGAACCTCTGGCAAACTACATCACAAAGAATCCTGAGTACAAACCTCACTGAGAGCACATAGAAAATCCTTGTAGAAGAACTTGGCCAAGAGGATGAGGAGTGGCCATATTGACGATATAGGATCTGGTGAATGCACTCTGGCGTAGCCCATGACGTAGCAGCACATATGGTTTTCAAAGGAACCCCTCTCATTGCTGCCTATGAAGTGGAGATGTTCCTGGTTGAATGGGCTTTAACATCAAGTATGACTTCTTGAACTATAGGCGTGGTGGATGACCTCCCCAATCCAATGAGAGACATGCTGTTTGGAAAGAGGTCCACCCATTGTAGGACCACCATAACATAAAGAGAGCCTGTCTGAGTGTTGCATACCTGCTGTAGCCACCATGCATGCATGCATGCGACCCCTGTATAGGACACGGTTCTGGCCTGTCCACACCCTCTCCTGAAACCATGCTAATCTCAACGGCTGGTTACAATGAGAGTGGGGCAACATTTTAGGTGCAAACACTGTGGTAGGCCACAAAGTGACACCAGACCCATTCTTATATGAAACCCACTTCAGTTCTGCCTGTACCAACGGCTCAATACAACTGTGGCACAGGATTTCAAGATCCAAATATGAGTCTCACACTGGAGCTCGTGGTGTTGTTTGTGGACACAACTGACGAGCACCCTGTAAGAAAAGAGAAACCGAGTTATGGCTTCTGAACAAATAATTTCCAACCGTATGATGTGATATAGCAGCAACATAAGGAGACCAACCATTATCCAGGAGAGACTGAAGGAACTCCAGAATAATGGGAATTGAACAGGATACTGGATCCTCACTGTGGTCAGAGCACCACTGGGGAAACAGCTTCCACCTATTCTCATACTGCCAACAAGTAGAGACCACCCTGCATTCAAGGTGGTTTGTCTAACAGGATCCGTCAGCTGCAGCGTGGGCCCTCCAACAGCCAGAGCTGGAGTCGGTGGGGATTGGGGTGCCACGTCTGACCCCTCAATTGAGACAACAGCTCTCCTGTTCAGGAGGTGTCATGGCATGCTGCAACAGAGACTGTGCAGCAATGGGAAACACAGCTGTGCTGGCCAGTGGGGGGCCACCAACAACAACAGCAACAACTGGTGACCCTCCTGAAGAACCCTCTGTAGAGTCAGCCAAATCAGAGGAAAAGGGGGAAACATACAAAAGGTACCGAGGCCACAGATGTGCCAGCGTATCCCAGCCGAGGGGATCCGGTATCCCCCTGAGTGGTCCTGATTGCGTGGGGGGGTTGGTCTCCTCAGTGTCTCTGGCATTACTTCAGGGGAGAACCAAAGTCCCTCTGCTCTGGCTTGTCCCTCCCCAGGTGCCGGCAGGTGCCCCTCCTCCTCTTCCTCAACATCTCCCTCTGAATAATGAGTGTTCTCTGGGCTGAAGCTGCAGACGACAGACATCAGCCTGTTGCTACTTGTGTCGTTTTCTGTCGCTCTCCATAGGCTGACGTTGCCAACCACAGGAGATAACTCTGGTCACATGTCTGCAGGACACAGTCAAAAACTGTTCTGTGGGCTTTGATTCCTCCCACTTTAATACTGAAAGGGTGAAGTGTTGGTTCTTACTAAATGATCTGTTGGAAGTAAACACATCTTAAATAGTAAAATAACTGTTTTCCACTTTTTATGTTCATATTCACCAAATCCCATCATTATTAACCAATATCTGCTTAAAATATTAGCTTAACTCCACATTTTATAGCTACTTAGTTGTGGTTTTGTTTCAAAACATTGGGGCCAAAAATGAATTAATTAAATAAGTCTCATTAACAATAATTTACCGTTTTCCCCATCCAGAATGTGGCTGGTGTTGACGGCCAGCTGATGAACATCCCCATTGAATCCAACCAATGAAGCCATTTTTATTAAGTTAGACAATATCTTCATAAAAGTTGTACAGCTCCGTCTGAATCTCAGGTGTTGAGGGTCGGTTAAGTTTTGACCTCTGCTTATATATACGTAGGTCTAACACAGGATGCCGTGTATTTCAAATGTTATATGTCTTACATATTTATACAAAAGAATCAGATTCTGACCCTTTGTAAATGGTTCGTTTTAATTAAGCCTATTTCACAGTGTATTAGGGCCACATAAGAAAATAAAAACACTACAACAATAAAATCTGAAAATATAAACCCCCTAATTTTATGAGAATAAAATCAATACAAAAAATCATAGTTTTATAAGAATAAAGCCATAATATTATGAGAATAACTTTAAAAAAAAACATGTGTATCATCATAATTTACCTCCTGCAGCCGACCACTTCCAGACAGTTCCTCCTCCATAAAAGAGGCAATTTGCTCCAAATCAGTTCAGTTCTTACGACAAAAACAAACTCAAATGTGTGCAAACTTGCTTCATAGTCCTTAGACTAATTATAATGAGTTGATGGTGGGATAATATTTGCTGTGTGAAAACGCCAAATGAAAGTATAACCTCACAAAATGTTCCAAGTTCTCCATTATGCAATGAATGGATATAACTTTATTCTCCTAAATTATGATGATAATTTTAAAGTGTTAGTTTAATGGTAACTTTATTTTAATTAAGACATTTTTCTAATACCAGGTGATTTCATGTAAAGAACACGTTTGAACCACAACTATTATGATTTTATTTTCATAAAAAATTAGTCAATAACATTTTAAACTATACATTAAGAGTATAAATTTGCTTCATTTTTTGTTATTATGTCATTATTATGAGACGCTAAGTCATCAATATGAGATAGTAAATCATTATTATGTGATAATTCATTATTGCTGTAAGGAATTATTATTAAGGGATACTGCGTCATTATTTTTGACTTAACGCATTTATTGAGATATTAAGTCAGAAAAGAAATCACTGCTATGAGATACTACCTGATTATTTAGAGACACTAAGTCATTTTTAAGAGATAAGTTGTCATTTTGTTTTTGAGTTGGAGAAATGTGCTCCCACCAGCCAGTTAAAGTAAAAGCAGAGCGGAGTCTCTCGATGGTCTTCTTCATGGAATCAGATTTATACTCCACTGTTCCGTAGACGTCTGACAAAAGCCATGGCTCATCAATCAAAATTTTCCATTTGTTCTCTTTTATTACAATCATTGGGGTGAAATGGACACACATACAGGAGCTTTGCATAGAGTGGAATTCTGAAAACTGGAGTGGGTCCTGTCAGAAATGTACTAGGAAACATAAGAGGTGCAACTTGTTTTAGTTTGGATGTGAAACCAATAACCAATCGTATCAGTCTCCTGCAGCAGAAAAGCCTCACTGTGGGAAATGTCAAATCGACCAAGTCATGTACTGTGTAGCTTCAGGCGAGGGGTCGCTGCCCACGCTCCTCAGGCAAACGTGAGGTGTGGTGTTCTGTAAGGAGTAGGATGTGTTGTTAGACTGAAACTGAGAGCAGGCCTAATGGTTTACTTTGCAAGCCCCAAACCTTTGGTACATTCGGTGCAAAATATATATTTATACACACGACAGGACAGACATACATATACAGTTATATACAAAGAGACAAACAGGACCGCACACATGGTACACATACATGTGCTCTCACTTGTCACAAAATCAAAACAGCCCTATTAGTTCATTACTTATTCACGAGCAATGAACCATAACCACCGACCTATTACTAAGATAGGCAGACACGCACATGTGAAAGTAACAAGAACATTTTTAGAGCATGCCACCGACACACTCGCCATTTCACTGTCATAAGAAAACAAACACCTGCATTCACACTTTTGTCCATTTCCAGAGCAAAAACTAAGTAACTGATGGTTCTATTTCTACACTTCTACACTCTCAAGGTATGACAGTGACAGGTAAGCATAAGGCCGCATGCCTCAAAAGTGAGCGCCACAACCCGAGTGACACGACGTACAGCAACCGGATCCCTCACCCCTTTTCTGAACGGACAGCGATATCCTCATGCAAAAAAAGCTAGTAAGGACAAGAGTGTTGCACTATTTCAGCATGCAATATCGAGCTATAACACAACGCCATCTGGGAGTTTGTCTTCCCCAGGCTCAGCTCACGGAGCCGACCTAAGGTAGATCCCTCCCGCATGCAGTATTGGGCTGAGAGAGAGGGGGAGAGGGGGGGGTTGGAATACTAAAATTTGCCTCCACATCTCATATCACATGTGGGGCTTTATCTAGCACTATTCCAGCCCCTGTGGTCTGGCTCCAACAAGACTCTGTACAGTAGGTGTAATCTTGCATGCACCCCATAGAAAATGTGTGTGTCTTTATATGTGTGTGTGTGTGTGTGTACAGTGAAGGAGTGTGGAAGAGAGATAGCGTGGTTGGTAGGTAGGGTCCTTTGGATTTGGGTTGTGCACTTAAAGTCAGAAACATTTCATCACATGCTTTCAAGACAAAACTATTGTCCTCAGAGGGACTTGTATGTCAAAAAGTACATATCCATAAAGCCCCGAAGGCCAGTGCTTATTTATGTCTGACGACTCCATCACACCTGGTTAGGTAGTTCACCTTCCTCTATTTGTTCTGAGCGTGCTGTAGTAATCAGAGCACACTTGGATACCAACGTATGACGATATCTGCTTCGGGAATTCACACAGCGAGCTCCTGAAGTTTTTCCACGGTCGGCTGAAATTTAGAGGGACATAAAATGTACTAACTCTCTTTTATCTCACTTCATGGTCAAGAGAGCCCAAGAGGCACTAAAAGAAAAGCCACCAGAAATGCAGTGACACCAGGCCTGTGTCTGTGTTTCCCAGCACCGGCACTGAATTAAGCTCCGCCACCCAACCGTCCACTGTTGATTTCATCTTCGGCTGCTGTGAAATTTTCCTCCTGGGCTGAACAGAAGTGATTTAGATTTCTACATTCAGTCACTGAATTCGGTACATTCATCACTTTCATTAGGGGAGAGGCAATAACATCAGTGAGAAGGATCTAGTGTGTTGTGTACGTATGAATGGGCTTTGTCTATGTGAGTAAAGTGCTTTTTTTTTGCTTATAACAAATGTATTGAAAGACAGGATCCTTGCATTTCTGTCTGACTTGAAGTATCATAGTGACTGTATGTGTATACTGGAGTCAACACTGTAAGAAAGTGTGTGTGTGTGTGTGTGTGTTTGTAAAACTATACTGTGTGGGGACACGAGTATGAATACACAGTCTCATCCTGGGACCAAAAAACTTATGGGGACAAAAAAATGCGTCCCCACAAAAACTTAGCACTGAAATGTGTCTAAAATGATTAGAACTATATCTGGTGCGAATTTCAGGGTATGGACCACATGTGATGGTTTTTGCAATGTGTGTGTGTGTATAACTAGTGATGTTCATAAAAATTTTTATTATATATCTAATTTTTTTGGTCCTAGGACCACAGGAAAGTGGTGTCCCCATTATGTTAGGTTTACAAGATTGTGTGTGTGTGTGTTTGTAAAACTATATTATGTGGGGACACAAGTATGAATACACAGTCTCGTCCTGGGACCAAAAAATTTATGGGGACAAAAAATGTGTCCCCACAAAAACTTAGCTCTGAAATGTGTCTAAAATGACTAGAACTATACCTGGTGCGAATTTCAGGGTATGGACCACATGTGATGGTTTTTGCAATGTGTGTGTGTGTGTATATATATATAACTAGTGATGTTCATAAAAGTTTTTATTATATATCTAATTTTTTTGGTACTAGGACCACAGGAAAGTGGTGTCCCCATTATGTTAGGTTTACAAGAATATGTGTGTGTGTGTGTGTGTGTGTGTGTGTGACTGGTTGTCCAATCTGCATTTCTTGGATGGGTGTCTTTGCCTTTCACGCCCATGAAAGAGCACTGATCTATTGAAGGTTATCCCCAGCCACAACTCACTGTCATTATCACAAGGTCTACAGTGATTTACGCCTCACTGTCCAGGATCAAAACTGTGAAAACAAGTGCACTTTAAAGGCTCAATATGTACAGTTTTAGCGTGCTCATGTGCATATGTGTAGTATGCGCTGGAGTCTGTTTATACCAATTATAACATACTGCAAAAGAAACCTTTTTTCTGGGTAATTTGTGTCGTTTTCCAAAAAGACAAACTGAAATCAGATCAAGCATGTTGTTCATTGGAAAAGTAATCACATTAATAATAAAATAATGAAGATAATTTGGAGTTAAGATTCACAGACTGTTGGCTAAAAATGGTCAAAGCCTGTATGATGTCATTGATTGTTTTATAGACTGCTCTTGCTGTTTAGGATTATTACCATCTTGTTTTGTTTTTTTAAGTGACTGTATTTTGATGAGAGGTTAGAACTAGTGAGGAACAAGAGATGAAACTGACCAATTTAACACACAACAGATACATGTTAACAGATATATTTGTAATTAAGAGTAACATTATGTATATTAAAAAAAATCAAATTAGCTTGGCTAATTAGCAGGCTAGTTGGCATAACAATCCAGGTAAAAATAATGCTAACATTAGCGGTAAAGTAATTAAGTTAGTGTAATTGGTACCTAAAGAGTACCTGCACTGGCCAAGCTTATATTAATTGTGCTTGTGTATTACTTATGAGCAACAGAGGTGCAAATTCAGTAAAAAAAAAAAAAAAAAATCACCATAAATGCACCATTTTGGACCTTTTTACTACATGAATTACAGGCGGGGGTAGAACCTATGGGGAGAAGTCATTGCCAGCCAGAAGTGACAACTATATAAGTGACCAAAGGAGCAGTCAGTGAGTGAGATTGAGTGGAAAGCATGGGTTTGTTGTTGTTTGTGAACGATAACATGTGATCTTAGCCTGATAATGGCTGCATGGGGGTCAGTGACCACGCCACCGCAGCCCAGGGAATTGGACAATACAACAAGTACCAGTACTGGAACCATCTGTGAAGGAGGAAACATGTCTAACCAAGCCCGACTGACAGAGCAGTGACTTATGACAAATTAAAACACTCCATAGTCGACTGGTGAAACTGTTGACTTCCTCTCCAGTCTCCCATAAACTTATGGGACATTTTCGAATTTTAGATTTCAAATTGAATATTTGTTGGGGCAGGTTTGGAAAATGAAATCTCAAATGTATTTTTCTTTTTAGTTTGAATTAAGTAAAAGAATAAGCAGTCACTAATAAGAAAATGAAAAAGCAAATTGGATGATTTATTAACAATTTCATTTATGAGTCAAATAATGCTAAATTCAGAAAATGGAAAAGCATTTCTACTAATGCATTTCCATTTGGATTATGGTAACTATATGCCGCCATATTGACTCCAGTTGTTTTTAACTCCATTCTTTCTTGTAAATTTTAGATTAATCTGTACTGTTTCCTTTTATCTGTTCTTGTTCTGTCTTGTTTTGTCTTGTTTGTTTTGTTTTGTTTTGATCTTGTCTTTTGTCTGATGGAACCTCCTTCCAGGTCATCAGTGTAAATGAGAATCTGTTCTCAGTTGATTTTACCTGGTAAAATGAAGGTTAAATTAAAAAATGAGTACTCATGCAGACTTGACCACAGGCTATGACATAAGTTATCTGATAGTATTATAGGTGATCTTTTCCAATAGATAGCAATGAAAATTCACAACAGGTACCTTTTAATTTTGTATATTTGTAGGTTTTAATATAAGTCTAATGGGTGAGATACACCCAAATTAACACCCTTTATAAATCTCTTGAACATGGAAATTATCTAAAAAATATATTATTTTCTGATGTAAATTTGGACTTTTTCACAGGAGGGTTTATGGGATTGACTCAGGTTTCAAGTGTACATTCAACGAACTGCAGTTTTTTTCCACATTGTTTTCGTCTTTTTAATCCGGCACTAAAATCTGTTTTTCCAATGGACAAAGAAAGAAGCCATACATTAGAAGTATAATCACTTGTCCATCTCAGTTTATCAGTGTTTTTCTTAGAATGACACCTACATTTTTTTTTTGTTTTGTTTATATTTTCAGTTGTTAATTTTACTCTAGTTTAAAAATTAAAAATGTGTGTGTTTTAAGTTTACTACAAGATCATTTAGATTGGTGTTATTTTGGTGCATGAGCAGACTGTAGTCAGTTTTTCCAGTTTAACTCCTAAGTTCTCCAAGTTCCTCTCTTCTGCTCCTCTACAGCAGTCACAGTACACAACACTAGGTTCAGTTAATTTAGAATTGGACACTGCGAACGCCAACAAATGACCAGCTTCTGGCATAATACAGACTCCAACACAAACCTCAAGAAAGCATCGGCGCACACACAAACCTTACATATTGATCCCTTAAGTCTAAGAATGGTTTCAGCATGGTTATCTGTGTATTAGATTTGCCTTCCCTTAGCTAACAGCCATCTTTCATTTGATAAAAAGTCTTCTTAATGCACGGTTCATAAAAACAAAATGTAACATGTTTGTGTGTGTGGTTTTGTGCAAAAGTGATTAGTAGGTGTGTTTTAGTTCATAACACTGCAGCCCCAGTTCAGGAAGGACACAGTTTTGAGGTCCAGACAGGGAAAAGGGAGCTTTAGTGGTCTCTGAGCAGCTGTCTCTGAGGTGCAGGCTGGAAGAGGAGGATGACAGGAAGAGGTGTGACATCCACTAACCAAGGCTAATGACTCAGGAGATAAAGCACACACGTGGCTCAAAGAACAAAGTGAGAAGAAGAGAGAAAACTATATTGTACACTTTCCCGTTCTCCACCTGTCCTCCAGACATTCACTTCTTCAACTTATGTCAGAAATGTGGAAAAAGGCAGAGAATTGAAACAAAACTCATGTGGCGAGTGACAAAAAGCCAGTTGGAAAAACAGCTGTTATCCACGGGGGGGACGTAGTTGCCTTTTGAGGATTATTCGTTCTGATTTCCACGTCTCTTCTGAGTGAGAAGGGTGGATTTTCTTTTTACCCGAGTTACACCTCAAGTGTGTCAGCTGATTTTACTCCAAACCGAACGTGCTTGTCTCCTCCACAGCGGTGACCAGCTTCTCATAGAGCATGGAGAAGGAAGGGTAGGGTGGAAGGTCCAGACGATTAAAGCAAGTGTGAGCCCTGTGGAGACACACAGCCACGCACAACAACATTATTACTGCAGGTCACTCATCTTTTAGACTCATTTTACTTCAGGGGCCATATTCACTCCAGTATGATCTCCAGTGAAATAATAAGTGAAAAAGTAAAATTACGT
>JAPSES010000019.1:13448164-13458409 GCA_029822895.1 Maxillicosta whitleyi | reverse complement strand
TGTTTATCCCTGAATAAACAGGTCAGTTTCTTGTTGCCAACCATTGTGTATTATTCAAACTGAACTAATTCAGCTGGATAGCTGTTATCAACAGAACTAAAACCCTTTAAAGGAGGTAAGGAAGCGAAATAACTTTAAATTTTAATACATGCTCGTATAGGCTGGTATCGGTATCAGATCGGAAGTGCAAAAAGCTGGATCGGGACATCTGTAATTGCAACTCTTACTTCAGTGTGTGTGGGTTTTTTTTTATTTTATGTGTTGTTTTCCTACCCACTGTTTTTAATCCTTTTAATCCAACCCTTTATGAGTTTCTTTTATAATGTTTTAAATGCGTTTCCTTTTCCCTGTCATTGTATTTCAATGTCCTGTGTGAAGCACCTTGAATTGCCTTGTTGCTGAAATGTGCTATAAAAATACAAATAAACTTGCCTTACTAGAGGTTTTCTAACACACCAAAAATACACAAGTCTTAACCCATTGTGAGCTAAAGGAAAACATCAGATCTGTCAAACCACGTACTCCCTTTGCTTTTTAAATTACTTTTCTGTTATTTCAACAGTAGATGAGAAAAGTGATGATAATACAGAGAATTGTGAATGAACAGGTAACTGTAATTCTCAGTCAGTTACAAACAATAACTGTACAGCATGACACAAGTTGTATTATATCATATTTTTTATATATAGTGTACATATTCTTATAGTGTGTTTTATATTTTGAGTATTTAAGTTTAGCCGAGCAC
Organism: Maxillicosta whitleyi; assembly: GCA_029822895.1. NCBI lineage: Eukaryota > Metazoa > Chordata > Actinopteri > Perciformes > Neosebastidae > Maxillicosta > Maxillicosta whitleyi. The sequence goes on along the minus strand of JAPSES010000019.1, from coordinate 13,457,664 downwards.
TGCCTGTTTATATTCTGTTGTGTACACGTGTGCACACAATGACAATTTACCATTTCACCATCTGATAATAAATATAGTGAGTACGATTAACCACGTAAATACCAGTTGAAAAGTCTGTACACGACCTACAGTCCTGAGCACACAGGCTGAGGAGTTGGATTTCAGTTGTAGTTGGGGCATTAATGTGATTGTCTTGACCCGAGCGCCCTGAAAGGCTCAGTGACAGACTCCAATTTCAGTCCAACACTCCTTAGAACTAAATATTTCTATGCTTTTACTGCTGTGCAGGTTCATCCAGAAATACTGGCTACTTTGCTTTCTGAGGTTCAAATAAATAAACTGTTCCAACTATGAACCACTGTCAGAATAAACACTGGAGTCTATTTAATTCCTGTAATGTGTGAATGTGTGAAGTGAAAGTCGATGTGCTCCTCTGCATTACACACTAACGACAACCTGGTACGCAGAGATACATGAACATGTGTGTACATTTAATAAACAGTTTGATGTCTGGGGGGAGGGGGGGGGCAGAGGGCTCACCACTGGGCTGGCTCGGGCTGAACTTGCTCTGGAGGACGCTCTGGAGCCTGAGCTGTGATAACTAGTGTAGTCTAAAGGCTGCAGAGAAAATACACTGTCATGTTTGTGTCACCGTGTGGACAAACAAATGCATGCACATATACCACTCAAATGTAAGAGTAGTACAACATGCAGCAGATGTGTGACACCACGGCTTTGTTAGTTTCATGCATAATTAGATTCCATAATATTGTATCGGATTCATTCAAAACATCCCACTCTGAATAAACCACAAAGATAAGTGTTTTGCAAGTCATTCAAAATGTAAGAGTCTACAAACTACAAATTAATGTCATTTCATTATTTCAGGGATTCTGCAGATTTCAACAAGTTCATTTTCAGGCCTGGACTTTAGGGTCCGACTATTCAACTACTTGTTCAATGAGTAGACACATGTGGGTTTCAATTTTAATGATCTTTTCTTTTAGAAACTGTACAGTGGTGAACAATATTATAATCTTGTAGAACTCAAAGAGATGGAAGATGGAAGGATCGTCTTCACCCAAATAGGCAGTTTGATTAGTAATTTAACAGGAAAGGTATTCAGTTCATTCATGTGCAGAACTTTGTGTAAAGTGTTGATGGGTAAAGCCATGATATTAGACATATTTCCCTCAGGATTAATTAAGTATTCATTTATCTATTTGTCTATGAAACATGTTGGAACTATGTTCAGCTCTGCCATTGGCCCTTTGTGTTTATGAATTGTTTCAGTTCTTTCCTTTTGCATGAAATAAAAAACAAATAAACAGACAAAGCTGCAGATGTCTGAGTGACTGTCAGACCAAGTTTGGATCTTTATGGGCCTCATCAGAGACAACATTATTGAAATGGTTATGGTCATTTTGTGACAGTGCTGCTGTATATTGTACATATTCAGAGGTTTATATTATTATATTTTATGGTAGTTTTTATTCTATTCTATTTATTTTTTATATATTTTATTTAAAATTTAATGCAACAACCAGAGACCTACATTTCCTTCTATCATGTCTATTAATTAAATGACAATAAAGCTGAGTCCAACCTTGTTCTACGTTATCTTAATCACATTCTATGTAAAGTTGTTGAAGCTATGACACTGCAAGCCAGTGCACTGTGGCACTGGGTTGTCTAAACTATGTGTCACTACTTAAATGAGACATTTGTTGTGTGGAATCTTCAAAGTTACATCCCTGCAAAGGTTTGAATATTAGACATTAAGGATTGGTGAAGCAAAACAGCCCTGAAAAAGGCATTCAGACATTCTTCCTTCTTTTTTTGCCTTTATTTGATAGATTCACATGAGGAAGATTGGAATTGAGGGAGAAATAAGACTAGAGGAGCGACATGTTGCAAAAGGCTTCATGCTGGTGTTGAATCTGGACCACTACGCTATGTAATTATGTAATGTATGTAACTCTACCAAGCCACTGGGAACGTTTTTAAAACCAGTATGAACATGGCTAAAGGCCCATTTCACACCTAAATGGGAAGTTATTTCTTGTACACCTCAAGTTTTTCTTTTCAAAAGGCTTCAGCTAAGCACTAAATCTTCTGTTGAGTCAGTTCTACTTTGAGAAGAAGTCATTTTTTTATGAGGAGAAATTGCATATTAGCCAAGACAACACATTGTGACACAATAGCCGCTGTGTTCTGATGTATGTTGACCATGTTAGCATTGGAATTTTACTATTGTGATGCAATCATACATGATCACTGTACTATTGGATAATCTTATCATGCATTCACTCACATTGTGCTGTCTAGGCTGAATTTAACACAGTTTCGAAGTGAGTCATTTTAACCATATGATCCTATCCTAGTTCCAAACTTCAGACTACTGAATTTGAGGCTTTTTATAACTTTGTGAATACCCACAGAAGCCCTGTATTTCAAACCAGATGTATCGTTAGAATCAACATAAACAGCCCTTCTTTTAGGCTCTTGCGAGTACTATAACTCCAGGCTGTTTTTACTGACATTCAATCGAAACCTCTACATATCTTTCCCATTTCACCAAATCACACCCAGGTGCTCAAAACCAAAGACACCACACATCTCAGGCAGTCTTACATGGGAACTGGATCCTGTGACTCGCCGTGACCCGCTACACAGGCTGTCTTCATATAAGGAGCCCTACATATATGACATATCACACACGCACACACAGAGTACAGCATGAGGATTGGCTATTAAATGCATGCAATGTCTTTGATGCAGACGTTCTTGTGCTTTTCTATGAAAAGGTGAATAAAACCTGACACCCTGCTTTCCGTGCCTGATATGCGACTCCACTCAGAGCTGTGCAGTGACTGACATTAATACTCAGTGAGTTTAAAGAAGTCCAAGCATTAGGCCTTTAACTTAGTCATGGAATTCACTGCAAGCTTTTATTAGTGCCAATATATACTTCGTGAAAGTTATAGTAAGTAATGTTGAATGAACCAACCCTACAATAGAGCTGCTTGCTGATCTGACTGAGTGACCTGTAGAACTGCAACACAGGATGAAGTGTCCAGGAAGAGTCAGGGTCACAATTGAGACAGCAGCAGGTGGTGAAAGCATACATATTTATTTGACTCCTACTTCTTTTTCTGCCTGTTTATTGTGTGTCTTGTGTTGCCTGTATACAGACCTGATAACCATTAAAAGCTGAACCTTGGTTTCTAGAGGACAGACCGTTGAGGCTGTATAAGTCAGATGAAGCATAAGAGGCCTGAAGGGGAAGGCAAGAATGAGGGGAAGGACAGAGATGGGCATAAGTCATTCTGAAAAGTAATGATGGAAAACGTACAACTAGTACAAAAGAAAAGCAGAACAAACTGACTAATATTCTCACCATGCTCATTCATTTATTATTTATTAGTTAATCACATGCCTAAACTTAAAAGGTAACACTTCGATGTGAAGACCAAACCAAACTAAGGAAATTATCTCTATCAGGATTTGGTGATTTTTTGGTCAAAATACAGCAGTCAAACCAAAGTATTCTGTGAATTGTTAGAAGTATATGCACACAGCTGCTCTGTACGGTAAGTACGCACCGTCAGGTCTAGTCTGGATGAACGAGACGCTCTGCTTTCATCACTGAGCCTCGAGCTCTGATGTCATAAGATAAAGCAGAGTCAGAAAATGTGGCTTCATCAATCATGCACTTAACTCCATCAAGCGTTTCCTTAATCACCAGATCAGATCACACCAAACTACTAACCCTGCTGGACATGACACTGTAGTCATCATCATAACCATTCCTCTGTGAAGAAAGAACAGAGGTGAGAAACACCGAAAGCTGTTTTTGTGCAGCCAGTCTTTGTAAGCTCTTACATACATCTTTGTCTTTGTGCTTATGTTTCTTCTTTTTCTTTGACTTCTTATGGGAGTATGAGGATGAGCCCTTTAAGACAGAGTGACAAATGGGTAGACTGGGTCTATCTCAGTTTCCATAGCAGAGTGAAAACGTATACATGCTGCTGTCTTACACAGTCACACACACAAAGAACCACGATGCATTAACATGTTATTAATAAGACACTGAAGCTCATGTACAACCACCAGATCTGAAACTATTTTTCCATACTGACCCTGCACTCAGCGAGAGAAAGAGAGAGAGGGAAAAGGGAGAGAGAGAGAGAGAGAGAGAGAGAGAGAACCTCATTCAGCCTAAAATAGGACAAACTGTTTGGGTTGGAGGAGAACAACTAAAATATGTAGTGTGTTTTTTTGTGCAAATTATATCAGACTGACTCCAAGGTAACCAATGTACCGTTACAACAGCAATGATAAGCACATGACCAAACATGGTCACAGACACCTAAATCAGCTAAAATAATCAATTCATACACTGCCATGCACTGATAAGACCAGTTGTGTTATAAGGGGACACGAGCTACAGAAAAATCTTACTTGCAATGTAATTAGAGGTGTAAGAAAGATTTCCAAACCAGCTGTTATTCAATTACAACAAAAACACACAAAAAAAAATCCTTAAGTGCAGGGATTAGACTCTGATCCACACCCTTACCCCACCACCGTAGGCCCCAACTGCATCAACATCCGACTGTGCACAAGAAACATCATTCTCAAAATGCACCAGTCACACTTACAGCTCTTTACATTAACATTAAGGACACATGAAATGGAAACTTTCAAAAAGGATGTTCATGTTTTATCTTTATCTGAAAGGGATCAGGAAAATGTGTCTGATTCACTTTTCAGGCTGTTTGAGTGATACTGACCCTGACACTGCCACGACTGCCCACCGACATCCGCTCATCATCATCTGAGAGCTGTGTGAGAGAGTGAGAGAACAAAATAAATGGTTAGTATTTGGAGAATCATCACAGTGTAAGACATTTACATTGACATTGACACTGACCAGTGGTGTATGACAGGAGGTATCCTGCTGCAAAGACACATGGCTCAATTAACACACGAATTTTATCTGGAATTTATGGAACATGGGGCTGGGCGATAACGCCAAAAATGCCACATTTTAAACTATTACAACAAATGTCAACTCATTATTCCTTTTACTTTTCAAGGCTGACTTCTGTTTTTGAGCAAAAGCTAATTTTTGTTTTGAACTATTCCATGTAACATACACTTTACTGATGAAATTCAAATGTACAGCAGTGCAAGACAATATGTATCAAATACAACAGAAAAATATAAAGATTAAAAAATATCTTGGAAAAAAAGCTTGAACTGATATGTTCACAAAGTGATGAATATTTTCCAATAAGTGGGACATTTGATAATTCTAGAGGTAGACCAAGCTCTTCAAAGTAAACAACACAACATACCAGCTTTCTTCTTTTTCTTTGTGGGTTTAACAAACTCAACCCAAACAGTTTAAAATGAAGGAGGAGTTAATAACCTTTAAGAGCCTTAGTTGCTCCCTGTAGTGTAATTGCATTATGCTGTTGTTTAAAGTATTAAACGATACGAACACAGAGGAAAGACATGAAGAGATGAAAACAGAAGGAGGGCTACAAACCATGTGAATCCTTGAAGGGCGTGAGTATCTCTCACTGTCCTCCTGGATGAGGGGACGGAAAGGAGGGATGAGGATGGGAAGGAAAGGGGATGGAGAGTGTGAGGGAGGAAGGAGGAGAAGGAGGAGGAATGTCAAAGATCAATGAGACAGATGGATGGTGAGAGGACTGTCAGGGTCAAAAGAGTGACCTTTGGATTTAGGGGCGTTAGTGTAAAAACATAATGCGTTTCTTAGTTCAAACGAACACATTCATTAGCCACAACTGCATTTTCCTCGTGGTTTATAATGAGTCTATGAATAGACCTGATGGGTCTATTCATAGACTCTGAATCAACATGCCTATATTAAAGCATCACAGTGAACAGGTAATTCACTCAGTCACACATCACACATGCACAGTTAGTTTTGACCACATGATTACAACTATCTATGATTTTTACAGTTGCCGTCTTAAAGTCTAACAGATGTTAGCATTGGTAAACAAACAACTGAGCTGCACTAGTAAGTCAAGTGACAAGTCTCCCACACTGAACAACTCTGTTTTCTGTTAAAGAGCCCAGTAAATCACATGCAGTCTCACACCGACAGGGCAGATGGTCATGCTGATACAAAGCCAACCAGGCACCCTGCTCCTTTGAATAAGTGGATTATCATTAATGGCCAAGCTTTGATTCTTTATAATCCCTTGTTTTCTAAAAAGGCTTAACAGGAATTATCCAGAATTCAAAAGCATCCAACAAAGCTTCCCACGATGAACGCTCAAAATATGAATGGAAGTTTAAAACACACACACACCAAAAAAAAAACACCCTTTAGAGAAAGCACATGCATACTGGTTAGAGTAAAGGAGTACATTTTTAGTATTATCACTACAATAAAACTGTACCATCCATTGTTCAATATCTCCCCATTTGCTGTCCCCTCGGTCATCTAACTTGGAGTCCAAGCCATAATATTTCTAAGTATAGAAAGGAAAATGAGGGCAGAAATTACATTACATTTACATTAATGAAAGAAAAAAACATAGTACAGAGGTGGAAATGAAGAAGAGGAGGCCTACCTTCTGCACCTGAAAGATCTACACACCAACACCCATGAGAGGGAAAGGAAAGTGAAAAAAAAGAGTGTTATAAAAAAAGAAGTGTGAAATTAACATCCAACAAAGTGAATGCAGAGAAAACCTCCTCTGCAACTGAGGCAGTGAGGAATGTATAGAGCTCTGCTGCACTGCAGGACCGACAGTAAGTGACCCAAGAGCACTCAAGTTCACTGAAGACATGACTAGAGACCTATGAGACAGGGACAAGGTGCTTTCCTTTGATACAACACACTGGTGTCAGGTGTACAGCACCAGCAGCTCGAACCTTTAGGTCTTTGTTCCCATGACGGCATATCTGAGTCCTGTGAAAATCAGATGGCCCTGATCCAAACACATTTAATGCCATGAAATGGTCAGAGCATTGCACAAAACGCATGTAAACATTCTAGGGTAGATCAATGTGCAGTGTTTATTATCTATATGATGAAATAAAAATAACAAATCTAATGGTTTTGGACAAGTAGTGATATAGTAGAATGTCACAGTATGAATGTGATATGTGAAGATGTACACATTATTTCAGGTTAACAGATAAAACTGTAAAAAGAAATACAGTCTGCTAATAGAAGAAATGTTAAATACAACTTTAAACTTCCTAAAACATGAATGTTTCTCCTAAACTGTACTTTATGGGAGGTATTGAAAGGATTATTGTTAACATATAATGGCCTACAGTTCACTTATGGCTTACACTTTAACCTATTACATTCAAGTATTTTAATTATTTCCTTTCCTAATAAATGTTTTTAACTTGGCAATAGACCCTAAAAGCCCTGGTGTTCTATGTTATCCAGGAATATCCCAAAAGAATGAAAAAAATTAAATATTAATCAACAAATTAATATTATAATCTATATCCAACTGTATTATTATATTATATTGTATTAGATTTAATATTTTCCCAGAAAATCACAAATTCCAATTACACTGAATTAGTAATTACATTCAACTATTTAAGCCCAATCATTGATGAGGAGTAAAAGATTTCCAATACTATTTCCAGAACAATGTTGCAGCTCAGGTAAAGGCTGTGCACAGCCACAGTGCAGCTGCACAGGTGTTGACACATGTTCCTGACTGAAGCACCACTCACACTGTGCTTTACCAACACCTCCTCACACTGCAGACTGTGTTCATCTGTCAGAACAGCTTCATTATGTTATCTGATGTTAAACACGCTATTTTTATCCTTTGGGCATTTTACATTTTCAAACCATGTCTTGTTTTCGTTGATCCATTTTAGTTCCTTTATATCTAACAGACAGGAGTTATTCTTAATGTTTTATTATTTTAGTGATTTGCCTTTTATTATTTTTCTAATCATTGTTGATCTTATCATGATCGTGTTACAGAAGAGTAAGGTTTTCACCTCCGTATACATAATGATTCAAAATAAAGATTGAATCCATGAATGAGTTTTATGACTTGACATAGTGACACATGTATGTATTTGTGTTGTTCTACATGTATGAATCCATTTCATACAATGTGAACAAATGAAAAAGTAAAGAGAGTTTTCCTGCACAGCAATATACCCAGTATACCCAGGAATAATCTTTAGAATTTTTAAACTTTTTTTCAAATTTGGAGGGGGAAAAAAAGCAAAAATTGAAAGAAAGGCAGAACAGGTGAAAATAATCAGGTAAATAGTGTCTGATAAATTGAAAAAAAGTTGAAATTGTCAAATATCTGTAAAAAAAAAAAATAAAAATAATAATTAAAAAAAATATATATATATACACACACACACACATATATAAAATTAAATTCTGGCAAATTATATAAAATTAGAAAAGAATCAGGTAATAAATGTCAGACAAATCAGTTGGACAACAATCTCAGACAAATGTAATCATTATTGAATATTATTGGATATTGTTGAATCAGGTGTAGGTTCATACCCTATCCACACTAATACAGACATTTTATCTCCTTGAGTTTAACTGTCGTCGACCTTTGTTTTACAAAATATGTATGACTAGAAACTGTCAAACCAACAGGACTTGGATGGACTTTAAAGTGCAGACACTGAAGCAGATCATCCTGGATGCAGTAGACCCAGGCCTTCGTCTATCACGAGCAGTAACAGCAAGTTAGAAAAACTCAAATTACATAGATTTCACCACAACACGGTTACATGTGTATGACTTGCAGATGTGTCGCTCACACACTACCCTCCTGAAAATCTCAGATGTCCCTTTGTAATTACAAGAGTTAAACAAATGTCAGAATCCAAATTATAATCATTACTGGAAAAATCAGGCTCCAGTACATCCAACCTGACACTAAAATGTATGCGTTTGCTTGTTTAACAGTAGGACACATTTTTTGTCATTCTATTAGTTTAGTGATGTCAAAAGTGGAGTCTTACCAAAAATTAAAAAAACACATTCTACAAACCAGCACGAGATCTGAGAAATAACTGGTGTCAGTGCAGACTGGTTATAAACATGGGAATGTGTGCGATCCTTCCTCACCATCTGACGCAGTGTGAACATGTCATTATTGCAATATGTTAGTGTGAAGGTGTTGCATGAAACTGGTGAGACGCTGTTGTTTCAGGAAATCTGTGTGAAACATTTGTATGCAAATAGCAGTCAGTAACAGAACTCCAGATTGTCAATACATCTGTCAATTCAATCACTTAGGTTCTGTTGATTTATTTTTATTCACAAGCACACATTAATGCCGAAGGACTTCACATGAACTAAATGACATTAAAGGGATAGTTGTGTATTTTTGACATGAATCTGTATGACATCCCCGTCATCAGTGCGCTGTCATGCTGCTGATGCTGCGCACTAGTACACGACTGTTTTAGCAGTGAAACAGGTAGACTAGTGT
>JAPSES010000019.1:13388440-13399030 GCA_029822895.1 Maxillicosta whitleyi | reverse complement strand
GTGTACGCTTTCAAAATGTCAAATAAATGTCGATACCCAAGACAAAAATAAAGTCTCAGAAAAAGTCGTGCCAAAGGGTAGGATCAAGCCCGCAAGGTGAGGACCCCTAACCGTGTGTGTATCCACTGCACCACCGCAGCTTACTTATTTATCAGTAAATAATATCGTCAACATTTTGTGTACTCTTGTGGAGGGGGGGAGGGTATTTTTGAAATATTATGTTTTGTACGTTCTTGAAAATGTTGAAAAAAAATGGATGACCCCTTAATATAATGATTATCACGTCTGTCCCCAGTCTTTAGTCTTTGTCTTGTCTCTTCCTGTTTTATTTTGTAGTTTCCTTCCTGTGTTTTGTTTGTCATCTTTACTTCCTGTGCCCTGCCTGTGTTGATTACTGGTCTCCTCCCTAATGTTTCCCACCTGTGTCTCATGGTCTGTTCCTGCCCCAGTGTATAAGCCCTGGGTTTTCTGTGTTCTTTACATCAGTTTGTGTTCCCCTTGTCTGTGTCTTATCCTGTCTTGTTCCTCTGCCTGTTTGACCCCATTCTGGATTTGGACCTCCGTCTCTGCCTGCCCCTGTCGGTACCTCTGACCCGTTGGACTGCTCTCCTGGTTTTGGTTCTCTGTCTCTGCTCCATCCTCTGCCTGTACTTTTGCCTCCTTTGGATTCTTAGATTTTGACCTTTTTTCTGTTTTGTGGCCAGCCCTTTTCCCTGTCTGTTCAATTTTGTGGATAGCCTTACCCGGTACCCGGACCCTGGACTGGGCCTTGACCTTGAGCCTGGATTCTCCCCCCTCCGTGGTTGTTCTCAATAAACTGTTCTCTTTTATATCCCTTGTTTCCTGCCTTTCTCTGCATGTTGGGTTCACGTCTTTGTACCAGTCGTGACTATGATGGGATCAGACTAACTCCTGGGAAAAATGTATGGACTCAGTACCATTAAAGAAGTTCAGTGTAAGTCTGTTGAACACAACACTTTTGGAAACGGTGCCTGGTGGCTGTGAACAGTATTATAATTTAATATACTCATGCTATGACTTCATTTTCAAGCTTTCATTGTTACCCTTTAATTCCCCGTCTTTTGCTCTATGATTGTAAGGTACTAGTGAATATATATAAATGTGAATATAACATATATTTCTATATACTTTAATCATATCCAACCTAAAATCTGGGTGAAGGATGATGTGCAGTTAAATGTGTTCTACAAGTGTGAAAATCTAATAGAGTTGGGAGGAAAAAAAACCAATATCGAAATAGTTTCTGGTTCATTTTCTGGCTAACCTTTGAGAAACTGTTGCAGCCAAATTTAATATCCCTATTTCAAAGTGACAAGTAGTTATAGTAGAAGGTTTTATCCACTGTATTTAATAAATAATTTAGTCTTCAATCACTTTAACACCTATTATTATTATTATTATTATTATTTTTTTTTTTTTTTACCAAATACAATTATGTTATCTGTGTTGAAAAATAAAAGTAGGACGCTCTGCTCAGTTAACAACCCAGTGTGTTCACCCTCTAAACTCCATGAAAGTCATGAGTGGGTGTGTGTCATACAACCGAAGGCACTGTGGAGCTTCAACGCCATCAGGAAATGTCTTAAAATGACAACATCTGAAGATGGAGCTGAACATTTGGCTCATAAAGAGCCAGAAAAATATCATTATACAGCAAAGTTTAAAGTCAGTAACTGTGCATATGGTGACAAACAGTGGATAGAATGTTGCAGCATATGTACATCTAGATCACAGGTGGCAAACATGCGGCCCGGGGGCCAAATCTGGCAGATATTATTATTATTACAGATATTATCAGCCCAATATTAGCCTAAAAATATAAAACCAGATTTTTGTTTTTGCCTCAAAACCGATAAAATAATGCTTGCGTTACACCCAAATACAGACACAGACAAAACAGTATCCTGTCAGACACTATGCCTGTTATTTTAGTTGACTTTAGATGCTGTTATTTTGCACATAGTTGTTCGGGTACAATGTTTTATCATTTGTAAAGAAGTCAAATCTGTCCTATTTGTTGTGGGCATTATCCAGATTATCTCAGGGAGAGTGTAATCCAAACTGTTGTTTGAGACAATTAAAAAAATAATAAACGTGGCACTTTTTCCCTAAATTAAGTTGAAGTATTTTTCTTATTTTGCACAAACAATGTTAACATTTTAAAGCCTTGTTGCATTCAAGAATGCATCCAGTGGGACATCACAATAACAACAAGCATGTTGTGTTCATTCCACAACAGGAGATATGTGATGTTACCAAAATTAGCATGAAAAATAACCCACATATCGACATCGGTATCGGCTGATATCGGAATCGAAATTTGAGAGTTGGACAATATCGGCAAAAAAGCCAGTATCGGACATCCCTAATTTTTTTATTATTTATGTGCCAATCAGTACAATTTATGGCTGAGATAATCTAAAAAAAAACGTCAGAACAATGACTTTTACAGTTAGTAATGCCTATAACAGAATGACTGTGGTTTTATTTTATTTTAAAGTCTTTAACACTCATTAACGTAGTCAACATTCGTGTTTTGAGGATCCATACTGGTTTTTATTGAACATTCTCTAAATGAGTTACATTTTACATGGTTTTTATGTTCAGCGCACACTTCCGGGCTGTCATCATTCTCATATTCAGCAGTTTTACACCTGCCTCTGGGGTAAACTGCATCGGGATACTGTCGGACGGTTTTATTCTTCACATGTTATTGCAGTGCAGGGTTGGAGCGCTGGAGCGTCGCACGTGTCCACAATCAAAATTTCACACCATGAAATAAGCGGTTCCGCCACGGGCCACTCATTATTATCACCCTGCTGTTGTACCTGACACCCAGGAGTGTCAACGGCGCCTTTGTCACAAATAAGTGACGCCGGGACAATGAGTCTCTCCTGGCAGACAACCTCTGAAGTCAAGGCAGGAGGTATAATACTGTAGTTTTACGCTTAACAAGTTGTGTCCTATTTACCATTAGTTAGCGAAAGAGGGGGTATCTTCATAAATGCATGCTAATCTACCTCTAGCATAAATTATTACAGGAAGTGTAACTACCAGCTGTTGTTTTAATCTTTATGTGCCATCTACCTCTAGTGTAAACAAGTACAGGAATTATGAAACTGAACTTTTACTCTTTGCATTCTATTCACTCCTAGTGAACTACTTGATAGTTAACGTATGAGACTAGCCTACAGCTCACATGCTATCCGCCTCTAGCGCTAACTACTACCTGAAGTACATGTATGAAACTTTACATTTACTCTGTCTACTTGTAGGTTACAGCCTCAACTATCAATCTCTTTCACTCAGAGTGGGTTCATGAATAGAATTCTACCAGACTTCATTTATATTCCTGTATTATGTTTTTTCTATTGTTTCATGTTTTGGCGGCATTTTTTTTTTATTTATTTTTTTTTATTTAGTCGAGGGGGGGGTCTGGATCCAGGAGTGAAATCAGAAACTGCTTCAGCCCTGTTTGCTTATTTCATAATAGGTGTTTGTAAATATTTCCTTTGTTTACAGTAGTTTACATGTTCACAAGCTGCACCAACTACCACCGTGTGTAAGTTCTCACCCTGTGGGAAACACTGGCTTCTACAGGTAAAGATCTGCAAAGTGTTCATGTTGCGTCCTGGACAGTATCACTCAACTTAATCCAATTAATCCTCAATTAATGTACACATATAGGATCTATGCAAAGCACATGTTTAGTAAATTTTATCCATCTAGTTTGAAGTACATACAACCAGTTCCTTCTTTTTTTTTTATTTTTTTTTTATTGTCTGTGAAGAACAGAGCCCCCAGGAGCCGAGTGCACCCTTTAACTCTAGAGCAATGCTTTCACCTGTATGATCCTGTGGTAACTGTGATGTTTGTAGACACACACTTTGCATTTTCCAGCTTTCGTTGACATAATGAACCTTAAGGCTCATGTACGGCTGCATGGTTCGACTAGACCACACGTCTGTGGTGGCAGCACAAGTGGATTCCTTTCGACTCACTTAATATCTTCTGGAGAGTAAGATTGTACAGTTGAGGGAGTGCAACATCTGAAAAATACTTGTGGACGTTGTACTGAGCATCCAAAACCTTCATCATATTGAAAACTTCTCTCCTCTTCTGAATAAATTGGAAGCATATTTGTAGCTATAAAGTACGTAATCGCATCCATGGTGGATTTCCACCGTGGTCCACTCTTCTTGTACAGAACAGAACTCAAAAAACTTTGCCGTAGAGTCATTTGCCGTAGAACGCAGCATTTCTCCCACTCAGCAGGATGTTTTCACTTTAAATGTTGAAACAGATTTGTGGTGCTGCTACCACTTTGGAAAACCCTCTTAAGGCCCGATTTACAAAGGGGTGTTGTTTGGCATTCATCAGCTTTGGCAAAATGATACCAGTTCCAAATGACTGAGGTAGTGGTGGTTTTTTTGGGCAGGAGCCCCTCTTTCTCGCCGTCTGTGTGAATCACCATGTTTGTTTGTTCATGTGACATTAACGGGGAGAACAAGAGAAACACAGGAAGTGCATTACGGAAAGCCTCGAAGGAGTCTTGGCGAATGTAAAAATGAAATGAATAAAACTTGAGTTCCTTAAAAAATGAATCAATTTGACATGCCCACTCGATTTTAAAATTGTATCGATTTTTTTTGCCCAGGCCTAGTGGATTTACTGCTAAAATAATGTTTTTGTAGCAAAAGAGACAAGGTATGAGATTTTTTTATGACTATCGTTCGATGAAGCAGTGTTTGTTTTTTGTTGCTCTTTGGCTTCTTCTTACCGATGCTTTTACGCTGGGGGGCTTTGACGGTATGTGTGGAATCTGTGGACTGTCTGCATGTGTTTGACAGTACATGCAGGGGGCGGGGTTTGTTCAACTTGCGACAGTTTAGTTGTTTACTTTGTTGTGATTCGTAATCCTATGTAGGGTTATAACTCAGCTTCCATCCCAGTATTTCACTGACTGTTGGTGATGTCAGTGCCCACGTCAGCTGATGGGTCAGCTGATCATCATGGACGTGACACTGATGAAGTCAGAGCCAAACAGAACTCAGTCCAGGTTTAAATAATACTGTTGTGTTTGTGTAAACCTGGTTGACTTGAGTCTTAATTGTTCAATAAGTCGACTCTTCTGCCCAGACACTTTACTCCTGCAGAAGTTTTCACTAGTGCTACAAGTTCTCATTAGAACCACCCATCACTTTCTGTATGCCACAAACACAGGTTTTTGCATGTTTTTTTTTTCCCCCTCAGTCCTGAAAATAGACATTGGAACTTTACAATATTCGCTGCACAAAAGATTACACAGGACTTTGTTTTCCATGGTTTTTATTTTATAATCATCACTAGAGGACAATCACAATAACCCCAAAACCTTACCGTTGCCCTTTCCCCTTTAAAACAGCAAAAAAGAACAAGAACAAGCATTACAAAATCCATCCTAAGAAGAAAATCAACAGCTGAAAGGAAAACGGAAAAATAATATTGATAATAATTATAATAATAATAATATTAATAATAATACAAGACATCCAGTTCAAATAAATCCATCCCCATAGACTAAACTTCCTATGAGATCTGAGATCTCAAAAATATATTTATATACACACTCTGCTGTATTGTACTGTACAAAATGTGGCAACACTTGACACATTCCCTGTAGACATGCAAACACCTTACGTACACTGTACAATTGTCCATCTTAGTATGCCACTTTTTGTGAATTTACACTGAGATTAAATAATAGTTTCTTGAAATAAGACAAAATCTAAATCAGATTGTGTCCTAAATTCAAGAAATGTCTTGAATCAGAATTTTTTTAAAAATCCTGTAAGGTAAAATAATGAACAACCGTCCCAAATTTCCATCATTATTCTCAAAAGCGTCTGGTTTTTTTCAGATGCTAAGTCTTTACTCTGAGGTAAGTTCTAACTATGATGATTTTTCTCATCATTTTGACTCACAGGATCTTTTCTTTGTTCGTCACAGTAACAGAAACGGGCTTCCATAGTTTCCACCCCTCTGCTTTCTTAGTATAGTTGTTATAGAAAAACATTGTGAATTTCTGCGATCCTCTATAACTACAAAGTTATTTATTGAATACGCCGAGATGAGCTGATTCACTGGAATCAGGCTGATCCGCACCGAAAAGTTCTTATATAAAAACAAACAAACAAACATTAAAATGACGTATTAAGATGGAGAACTTCTGCAGTGCGACCAAAACTGGAATAAATGGTCAATACTCATTATCTTCATACAAGAATTGTAACCATGAGTGTACAGCTGACTTTATGTTGGAGCTGTTTCAGATATTAGACAAACGCCAATGCTGTGTCTCAAGGACCTGAGTTGACAAAGGTTAACATGACACTGCTAATGAATGACTATACCACTGCTAGCAAGTAATACTACAGTATGTCAAAGCTCATAAGGCATTGTACATGTCTACACAAGACCCCTGTACAATAGAAGTGTGACTTATCAAGACCGTTTCATTTAGGGCGGGCGATGGCAGAGGGTTTTCAGCAGGAATTGCACTTGTTCGGGGTCCGCTTGGTCGCCGTGATGAGCTTATGTGACTCGACGTGTTCGTAGATGACTGCATGACAGCATTTCCTTGTGCGACAATACAACAACTAAAGGAGAGGTGAGAAAGGTTTACATCTATGATCTTTTCATCCCAAGTGCTACGAGGAAAGAGGCTAACATGGCAAAACATGGGTGAAACCAAATAAAAAGAGACGGGGAGGAAAAACGTAACCATGCGCTTGGTTAAGTGTGGGTCACTACAGCCCAAAGAGCCTGGAGGCAGCCTTTTGGGTGTGCTTCGCCAAAAACTGGAGCACTGAAACTGATAAGACTTCACGCTAAAGGGCAGCTCCTGCCTCAAGACCTAGCTAGTGACAGTCATCAACACGTGTCCTTCATGTATTTATACACTGGCATACGCAGTCACACACAGGAGGATTCACACACACACACACGCATCCACACGCTGTAGAGCATCAGCAGCTCTAACCCACTGTCCACGTCTGGCTAAACACTTGGTCCAAATGCGAAAGGCTTTGACGGAGTTTAGCAAAATTCTTCAAGCTCTGCCAAAGGTCTGACTCTTCTCAACCTTCCACCTACTCTTCCTCCTCCTCCTCTTCATCAGGCAACGGTAGCAACTCTTCCTTCAGACAATCCCTGTAGAAGCTGGTCAGCGTGGCGTAGAGGTGTTGACGACTTTGTTTGGACAGGAAGTGGCCTTCGTCCGGGTAGATCTGATGAATGAAAATGCCATGAATCAGAAGACGGACACTTGTAAATATTCAAGTTAAACTGAAAGAACAACCACAGCATATTTTATTCAATGTTAGGACGTAATCACAACACGCATGTGTAACCTCAGACTGTTAGTCGTCTTAACTGCCACAGTGAGTGCACGTTTCCATAAACAACTCAAGTTGTATTTTATATCCACCTCTGTTCCAAGTCATAAAATGTGTATATATATATTAAAGACATTGAAGGAATTAACTCATAAAGACCTAAAGCTACTGGAAACCCAAATGATCTACTGATGTAAAATGTGCAATAACTTCTGAACCATTAAATCTACTAGTTTTTGTGGTCATCAGATATGACCCATTTGGACATTCAGACGCTCCATAGTGACCATGGAAACACCCATCGAGTTGGATGAATGACAGTGGATGGACACTTATTTTTATTCTGAGTTATCGATGTATTTGCTGAAAGGGTCACTTTTTCTTCGGTTTTCTCCATTTCTGATTCAATAAGCCTCAAATTCAACCGGAGTTTTTATGAACATCTAAATAATCATTGAATTAAATATTGGAAAATACCTGATTTTCAATGAAAAACACTAAAATACAGAGGATAACATTGTAATAAATGGTAAAAATTACCTAATGATAATTAAATAGACCGAAATAAATAAATAAAATAAAATTGGAAATTGCCTCAGATGTAGCACTGGGTCTTTATGGGTTAAAGATGCAGGTGGAAAACACCAGAATGTAACCGTAGACTTCTCCCCTCTGCAGCTCTCTCCTCCTAAATCTGTCTATGACGTATTTAACCCCCTCCCCATCTGAAAACACCTCTGACTGGCCAAAGGGGTGCATCATGGTGTGTATTTTCTATAGTCTGTAAAGGTGGAGGAGCAGGAGATGCAGTGGTTTTATTTTCTGTCAGAGTGTTTAACATTTAATATATTGAAAGGTAATTATACAACTTTTCACACTGATTCAGACTCAGGTACTTAAGTGTTTTTTTTTTTTTAATGCCAATGCTTACTGCCACAGTACTGTGGCATAAAATATCAGTTTGTCTATTCCCACAGAGCCAATCAAACGTTAGCTTTTTTACTAGAGCTAATCACCCCCCCCCCCACACACACACACACCATTTTGAAAATATTTAGAAAATAAAATGAGAACACACTAAATGCTACTCCAACTGGAAATTGGAACTGGGTCTTCAATGTCTGATACGTTACAGAGTGAGCTAAACGTCTGCTCGACCCATTCACTATATAATTGTTTTGGTAGATACAGAATATCGGATATATAGGATATAAGTTTCCAGTCAACACATGATATAATGAGGGCTCTGTGGTAATACACAAACTGATATTTGGTGCCACAGTACTGTGTCAATAGCCACTTTGATTTGTTTTTTTTTTTTAATTGACATGGAAGTTATGGAATTGGTTTGTATGACTCCATCATTTCCAAAGGTTTCTTCTCAGAGGTATAGACTTGAATAATGGACACATTTTAACAAGCTCCCTCAAAGGGTTTGTCATATATAATGTTGACAAAAAAGGACATGAGGACACAGTTAGTGCATGGTCCCTGTGGAGGAAATACACTGAGCCCCTCCATAGGTTTTGAGTTCAGGGGGAAGCCCCGTCAGTGGAACCACGGCTTATTAACCCTCTTTTATGTCTCCTTGTTTTAGCAGCGCCACGCAGCAACCTCCAAAACTTATGGACCTTGATAAATGTCAGATTAGAACCTTTACGCATAGTTTCCTCTCTCAAGGGCGCTGTGGTACCTCAACCTCCACAGTGAAGTTTAGAGTTTGTACCTAAATAACACAGCTTATGATTGGTGAAGAGAGGCAACATTTATCTGCCATTGATTTCCGTCACCAGAAAAGTCGTCTTTATGGTAAATACTAAGTTTGATTTTGTCGACTTCTGAACACACTTCATATCGACAGAGTGGTGTGATGATGAATTCCTCTGAATGCCTCTGGAAGGACTATAATTATAGAGGTTGTAACTGCAGAAACTATAAACTGTAGGGTACAACCCCAAGTTAGAAAAACTTGGGACAGAATGAAAAATGCCCAGGAAAACAAACGGCTGTTATTGTTTTTTTTTTTAAAAACGTACTTGTTTTTCCAGTGAAGATACTGTGAAGAAAAGATACGTGTTTTCATTGGACAACTTCGAACGTTATTCCAGAAAAGTTAGCATGGAGTTAATTCATAGCTTTAGTGATGTAAATATGTTTGGATGTCAGAGAAAATCATTTCAATGTGTAAAACCAACATTCTACAACAATTGGTAGGGTTTTAGATACTTTAACCCCCCCTGTGTAATAATATGAAGGTTCTACTAATGCTCAGGCTTCATGGCTAGAATAGATCCCTGCTTCTTTCAACAGTGAGCCGGTGTGGGTTAAAAGGCTAAAAACTGTATTCCTCAAGGCCAGATGAAACAGGATCCGGATACTTGAGCCTCTACAGTATAGAACATAAAGTAGTGGAGGGATATCTGTGCATAAAGGTCAAAGGTGGACGAGTGAGCTGAATATCTGTGGTCATATACCACCGTATCAAGAACCACCATTGATCTATGAGCAGCAGAACCATCACAGCGCACTTTTCCACTGTGGAAACGTGTGAACTCAGAGGAACTGACAGCAAAAGTTGGCAAGTTGTCATAGAGGCTCTCAGCAGCCATCCAGGGAACTAATTAGTAAAGCAAGGGCACATTTTATGAAAAGTGCTCAGTATAATGATCCATTTATCTCTTTTGTCAGGCCAGTGAGCAAAAATGATGGATTTCCTGTTTGGACAAACTGTAATGTATTTAATTTAATTGATTTATCCTCTGGTGAAATGGAGCAGGTTTCCATCCTTCAGCTTTTCAGTAAACTTCACTATGATTATCTATTAATACTACTACTGCTTTTATTATCGACTGGCTGGCTTTGGTGCGGAAGATTGCTGGTTCGAGACCCAGGCGGCCCCTTGGGAAAGGTCCTTCACGCTAAAACTTCCCACCACAAGGGCGCGCAAACTTCATTGTGGTTGTGTCAGGAAGGGCATCCGATGTAAAATCAAGCCAATGAACATGTGAATGTGTTGCCGTCCAGTCAAACCCCGCTAGCAGGGAGAAACGGCCAGTATATAAATGTTGACTTCACTATGATTATCAGTAATTTATTTATTTTTTTATTATTTAACCTTTATTTAACCAGGAAAGTCCTGTTGAGATTAAAAACCTCTTTTTCAAGGGAGTCCTGGCCAAGAGGCAGCAAAAAG
>JAPSES010000019.1:13310074-13336290 GCA_029822895.1 Maxillicosta whitleyi | reverse complement strand
TTACACATATAATTGTGGAACTGATATAATTTCTATATTATTATGTTATTATTTTAATGATCCGGCCCACTTCAGGTTGTATTGGGCTGGATGTGGAACTGGACCAACATGAGTTTGACCCCCCCGGTGTATCCTCCATCCATGAATTATATATGGTCTGTAACTATACATCAAATCACCAGCACAAAACAGACATCAACATAAACTGAAGCAGGTGCAAATATCAAATCTTTACATTTGTGACATTAGCTCATACACAGTTCTCAACACTTTTCTATGTCTTTCAGGTCAGAAAATACAGGAAATATCCAAAGTGCATGAACAAGCTCATTTGTTTGCAATAATGTAACTGTAAAAGTAATCATAATTTAAATATGCAGCTCATTAGGACTCAGCCCATATTATTGTATTGTTCCCTCTGGTCATTCCTATATGTTAATATGATTCAGATATGGTGCTTCAGTTACATTTCCAGCCTCTTGCCCTGTAGACAAAGCAAAATAATATTGCTTGTCATTAATAAAATTGCAAATAAACATATATTCGTGAGACAGTGAGATTGTGTCTTTAAATTACTTTTTAATAAAAACTATGATTTTTTTTTTTCCATTAAGCAAGATCCAAATGAAATGGAACCTGAGAAACTGAACTAAATTACGTGAATTGAATGCTCTGTTTGTATAAAAAATAACCTCATTATAAGATCATTTTCATGGAATGGGAAAGAAAAACAACAATATAAGACAGCTGCTGTCAAACAGAGGAAAATAAAGCCTTTTGAGTGAATTCTCAGGCCTTTCTCATTATTTCCACCACTACAAAGCGTCTCTTGGATGAACATGTCCACAACAGTGGGGTTATTGTGTCATTCTCAGTGCTCAGATTCATCTGCAGCTTCATTGTGAATGAACCCAACAGAATGAACTGCACAAAGGCCCATTGTCTGGGTCAGTGGAGGCAGTTTGTTTGGTGCCACTAGGGGTCAGTAGAGACCAAATTAAAAGGCAGAAATGGGAATGGCTCAAGGCGAAAGACAATTTGAGAAAAATATTAATATTATTATTAATAGTTAGGGGATCATTTAATACATATATATATAGATATAGGGATAATTTACATAATATAATCTAACAAAAAAAGAAAAGAATATGTGAGTATTTATGCAAAAATCACATTTTTTAACCATAATAAAGAGCCAAATGAAAAGTATCTACTGATCTAAGATTCATAGTGTTTCCAAAAAGCTGATCAGACAAATTTAAAGCAGCTTTTCCAATAGTGTCAAACATGCGGCCCGGGGGCTAAAACCGGTCCGTCCAAGGGTCCGATCCAGCCTGTGGAGAAACAAAAATTATACTGAAGATATTAACATTTATCATATTATCAAAGATGTTTAAATAATTTTAGGTCAGACCAATAAAACACTATCAGAATAAACTATAAATAATGAAAAACGCATTTTTACACCCTTTGCTTTAAAAAAAAAAAAAAAGTAAAATTACACAAAAATGTTTACATTTACAGACCAGCCTTTCACAAAAATTGCAAACAATCTGAACAAATATGAACCTGAAATGTCTCATTAGAATTAAATGTAATTGTACCAATATTCTACCTGTTATTAAATATTTAGTGTATTTGTAGATCCACTGTGATCTGTATGTTATGATGAACATGTGAAAATGAGGAACTGAGGACAAATAATGGAATATATTGTAAAAAAAATTGCCCTTTTTTCTTCATAAATGTCTTTTTGTTCATGTTTTTAAAGGACTTTTCATGGTCATCAGATATGACCCATTTGGACATTCAAACATTCCATAGCGAACATGGAAACATTATGTTCATAAGACGATAACTGCGAATAGTTGCTGACATTTACATTTTGCTTTTTAAGAAACCAAAATTATTTGTATGTAAATGACTATATGTATTGGGTGTGTTTTTCAGGAAGCCATGATATATCCTGCAATATATATTGTGTACATTGAATTTAATAAATAAATAAATAAATAACTTGTATCTTGATGTAAAATGACATGAGACTAATTCTTTTCAATTTTTGTGCATTGCTGATAAATATTTTAGCTTAAAAAATTGACATATTACATATATTACACATATTACAGCACAGACTCAAACACAAGTAAGTACATGACCATGTGCAAATCTTACATATTGAACCTCCAATATAGTGAATAGAATCAATATGTTTCAACCACATGCACACTCAGAAACACAGTAAAATAAGAGAAGATAAAACTTTAATTTAAACATTAATTCCACTATGGGGAAGGCACAGTTTGCAGCAGCAAGTTCTAAAGATAAAATACAAGGACGACAGGCTGCAAATATACAAGAAACATGAGTTATACAAAGAAAAGGAAGCTGCTGTTTTGAAAATGTATACATATTTACAATGTAGATGCACAGTACAGAATTACATGAAGTAATTGATTATTTACAAGTTTAGTTGTACTAATAAATGCATAGATTGTGAAATAGAAATTATGCCAGAAGTCAACTTTAAAATAACCTAAATGGCAGAAACTTTACAGTTTTTATGACTTTTTTTTTTTTTAGTTTTACATGAATGTACTATTCAATGATACACAGACTTATCTTATTTAGACTTTTGGATTAGTTATGTCTTTCTGCCTGCAAGGTTCACATGTTATGTCTGGGAAAAAAAGTCAGAAAGAATGCAGGTTCAGGGGGAAAAAAGGAATGAAAAGTACGTTGGGTTAGACAGGATTCAGTGAAAATTCAGTCAAATTCAGCTCACGCAGCTCTTGGTTATTTGGATATTATTTTCATTTGGTTAAAAGGCAAATTTAACAATGGCATCACAACCAACTGACCGAGATTAGTTTTGATAATTTGACTGGAATGTGCACAAATAACTGATTAACCGACACGTTAAAATGGTTAATATAGTCAAGTCCTTTAATACTAGATTCATGTTTGTTTGGCACAGTGGTGGAAGGAGATTTAAGTTCTAGTTTTAGTTAGTTTTAAGTATTTTTGGATCAAGTAGGACACAAGAAACAATCACAATTGACTTAAAATAATTTGGTAATTTGACATGAAAAGGTCATTAAAATTGTGATCCCAGTGCGTTCTCATGTCCACTGTGACACTAGTCTGTGGACATTATGGCTGTTGTTATTTCTGTTGTTATTTGCAATCAAATCTTAATGTATTTCTTATTTATTTCTTATTTCAACCTTGTCTTAAAATTGTATTTTAATTTTTAATCAGTGTGAAGCACTTTGAGCTAATTTTTTTGTATGAAAGGCACTATACAAATAAAGTTTATTATTATTATTATTATTATTATTATTTCTATACATGTACAGACCGATGCCACCGACATCCTCATATACCTGAAGTAAACGGTTACACCCACATGTTGGAAGGCAGCAGAGTGACAGACTGTGTGTTCAGCAGCTGCTTTATCAGTGATGCCACGTTTTAAACAGGTTATTAGTGACAGTTTATATATTGTTCGCTATTTTCAAACTCTGAACCCTGCTCAAAGGCAACGCTGAAAAACTGTGACTGACACGTTAAAAAGACACGTGCTGAGTGGGAACAGCAACACCTCAAATTTTTAACGTTTACATTTTTCAGATATATTACGTACCAAAACAGTCATTATTTTAGATGCGTAAACATATCTTTTTATTTTAGTTTTTTCTAACCCTTCTTCATACTGATATCACTACGCAAAATAGACCTGTGGTCACATGTTGGGATCTTCAGTCATAAGTTCACAGCATGGACACAGAGGCTGGTACTGGTACTGGTACTGGTGTTCTGGGGAGCTGGAGCCGTGCCCCACATTCAGCCCACTTTGAGCTCCGGGGCACAGCGCACAGCTGGGGCACCGTGTCCAGCCCCAGCCAGCCCTCATACCTGAACCACCACCCAAGAACTACAATATGACCTGTGCTGTTGCATCCCTGTTGTTCACCACTTTTAATGGTTAATACATAATATACAGCTGACAGGGGATTGTATGTCTACTGTCATATACTCTGTCTCTAGGCACTGACATCCTTATATTTTTCTCCTGGTTGGTTAAAACAGAGGGATCCTGTCAGACGTCTCACCATGTCCTGTTTGAGCAGCCTGTTACTGCACAAAACATTAACCATGACTACAATTATTAAGTACAATTATCTGTCCAACAAGCCTGGCACCAGGGGTATTACCAACAACCTCACAATACGATACATATCCCAATACAGGGGTCACGATACGATAAGTATTGCGATATATGTGCTCCAGTACATGGTATTCAATGTGAATATGCATCCTGATATATATATATATATATATATATATATATATATGTACAGGAAGTCCTCAGTTTACAAATGGGCTCTGCTCCTATACGCTGTCGACGTAACCTGAATTTCCACGTAAGTCAGAATTAACCCTTTAGTAACCCTAACTATCCAAATACATGTATTATAGTTCATAGTAATAAAATAAAGTAAAAAAAAATAAGATACTGTACTCACTGTACGTACAGTATACAGTACGTATGTACAGTAAGTCGAAATAACGTAAGTCGGGTACATCATAACCTGAGGACTACCTGTATATATATATATATATATATAGGCCTACACACACCTGTATATATAACAGTTTTTACTTTTTTAACATTTTACAGAAAACAGACACATGTATACCCAAATGTTATTTTTTATTTTGCTGTAGTGTAAACATAAAACATGTAAAGTCAGATGCCGTTTCACAAACTAAACTAATTATTTGTTGTATGTGAAATATTGATGATGCCTCAGCGTATTTTGAAGAGGCCGATGATATATCCCCGTATGGATATTTTGAACACGCCCCTACCTGGCACTGCTCTTTCTAGCTTCTGGGTTTCCTTTCAATATGACCACATAATTATAAATAACGTGATCCATAGATACTTTTATATATCCTTTTTACTTTTACACTTTTTGTGGTTGCTGTTTCAGCTGGTTGTTTATGGGGAGACTTTTGTTTCTTTATTATTCAATCTTCAGACGTATTTTTCACATTCATACAACTCCCCCCATTCGGATAATCGTTCAATCGAATCGAAGTAAATAATCAATAGGTGCAGCTCTACGCCGATCCAAACCGCGCGCCTCCTGCCCTCTGGTCCCGCCCCTTTACGTCCTCCTTGCGCTATGACGTCGCTTTGCTGATAGCGCTGCTGTGCTGCAAGGCAGGCGGGCAAAGCAGCTGCGGGAGCGCTGACAACAACGGCCGGGCTTCTGTTGGGAAAAGTCCGAGACGCAACCGTTCCTATTTCTGTGGTTTTTTTTTTTTTTGGTCCAAAGTCCACGTCCGCTGCTCTTCGACCGAACGCATTTGGTTTATTTTGGCGCTTGCACTTGGATTACCGCCGTAACACATCTGAGTGGAAATGACTGCTGTTCTCCGTGTCTAACCAATGGTGACTGCGGGGGCTTCTGTTTTGTGGATTATCCGTCGTCGCCGAGCCAGTCGCATGGTCGAGCCCGGTGGAGGCCCCTCTCTGCTGGGTGGATGTGTGTGAGGCAGCGCCGGACTCCCAGTACGAATGAAGACCGACCTGAGGATGATGCTCGGCTCTCACTGGCAACGGGCGAACTGATTGTGGATGTTCGGGCTGGATTGCCCCGAGACAAAACAGTTTCTCATACGGCAAATATTCTATTCCTTAAAAACTGGACGCCCCTGGAGCAGTTTATGACGGTAAGAAAGACGCTCATTCACAGGCCAGCAGGTTCTGGTGCCAGCTGACGTTTGTTAGCTTAGCGCTGTCACTTTTACCCAAGTTGCACTGTGCAAAGCTAAAGCGGCTAATGTTGCGAAATAACAGCACACTGTCAATGGGCCTGCTTTATAATTATACTCCTGTGTTTTTTAAGGCGAATATCAATACATGGATAGCTAAAATATAATCCAGGAACCTTTCTGTGCTATGGTTATGTAGCTTGTTCCTTTGCTAGCCGTGTTAGCCCATTCAATACCCGGACCGTACTGCGAAACACTGGCTAATCCCTGTGTGCGCAGTATATTTATCCATTGTACGATTTATTGCTTCAGTGAAACTTTGTTCATCCTTCTCGGAGTATTAAATCAGTAAACAGTTATGACCGATTCACAATATAATACACGATAACCCGTTTTGACAGAGACCAATCGGTGTTAATTTCAGCATTGAAGGCATTCCTTTATCATGTGAGCCTTTTATTGACTGGTTTTTAATTGTACACTTGTATTGGCGTCGTCTGCATAACATATGTGTTGCTTTTATGTAGAGTTAGAACACAAGATACAGTTAAAGCCTGTGTGGTTTCGGTGGTGGGGGGAGGTCGTAATTCTCGGCTAAATTACCGGCGAAGTGGCGTTTGAGATGCGTTCACGGACGTGTCACATTCTAGAAATGTCACAGCTCAGTGGGCCCTTATGGAGGAGCGACTCGACCTGATGTTTTTTTTTTTTTTTTTTTCTTCCCAAAGCTGTTGTGTCCATATTTTGGTGTTTGATTTGGTCGTAATCAGTGGTGTGTGTCCGTGCGTGTGTCGCTGTTGGAGCTGTTTATGTGGTGTTAAGTCATGATAGAAGGGTTCGTCCTCCTTTTTTCGATGACGTAATCCTTCCCCATCCATGCCACATCTTTTGGGTCGCAGTCGGTTCCTGTGCTCCCTGCTGTTTGCCAGTCTGCTGCCGCTGTTACCATCATATGGACCCTGTTCTGTCCTGTTTATCCAGTCCTCAGCCCTCTCCCTTTCCTTTGACTTTTTTTTTTGTCTCTGTCTCTATCAAGTGGATTTAATTAGATCTGAATGGGGTGTCAGTTTGTCACTGTCAACAGGGTTAAAACACTATGGGCATCAGCTTCACTTTCCCATCTTTTGTAATCTGGCGTGTTTTCTAAAGTGCAGAGTAGGATGAGTTAATTCATAAACACCCAGACATTCACCACTCACTGAGATCATCTACTGAGCTGAACTGTTTAATACCTGTTGATCCACTTATCAACAACACCTGTCAACACATGTAAATAACTGGTGTAAAATGCCGTTTGTCATATTTTCTTGGCCCCATTTGGACGTTCGGAGGTGAATGTGGAAAGATCATCATCTTCTATAACATTGTCTGTCTTCTGCTCCTTTTCGGCTTTTTCCAAGTTACGTCGGATGCCCTTCCTGACACTATTTATCCAAGTTTGGGACTGGCTTGGGGTCCAAGGACCCACCTGGGATGCAAACCAGCAACCTTTGGCACTGGTGGTGGTGGTGTAAGCCACTAAGCTATCCAGTCACTCTGTCTTCTACAACATTGATTCAAACCCATGGAGTTGGATCAATGACAGCAGGTTGATGCTTGGTTTATGTTCATTTATTGATAGATTTTTTTTTATTTTGAAAGTCAGTTTTTCTGTTGGTTTTCTCCATTTTCATATAATAATATTAGAATTTACTCTGAGCTACAATTTCTATATGATCAGTGAATTAAATACAGAAAATACCAGATTTTCACTGAAAAATGCAAAGGATAGGCTAATGCTATAATAAATGCTGTTAGATCGCTGGGGAAAGATAAAAAAATGATTTGGAAATTGTAACAAAAAATATTAGTAACGACTAAAGACGGGAATAACGTGCAGGTTTGTGTTGATCCTGATGTCATGTGCTTCACCTTAAGCATCTCTGTGAAAAACAACAGTAGAACCAATATTTAGTGGCAGCAATATTAAAGAAATGAAGCTTCGATGCAGGTAAATTGTAATTACATTTTTTTAAATCTATGTAAGTCAATTAATTGATTAATTATTACAGCTCTAGGACAGAACATTTGTGATTTTGTGGGAACCATATACAGGACTTGTCACATTGGAGTCTTTGCTGTTGACCTGAATACATATGGGAATCCTTCTCTGAGGCTGATGGTTGAACTGCTGAACTACTTAGATTAGGAATTAGGCCTTCCATATTGGGCATTTTATTTGGAGCATCATTCGAGCCTGATGGTATCAACCACATTATGCATTAAAGCAATGTTGGGAAGGATTAATTTGTATTAGACGCATCTGAAAGATGCTTGTTGAAGACTTAGGCCTACTAGCTGATTACATTTTTATCACATGTTGTTGGTCTTGTTGCCAATTGCAGGTAAAAATAAATAAATTACAGCTACACCTTTAAGCTCCAAGATCTGAAATCAATTGAGGGAGAATATACCACAAAATGAAAAAATGCACGCCTTCCTTCTGCAGTGCGTTTATTTTTAGTCCAAATGAAAAGATTAAATCTAATTGCAAATGAACATTTTCCATTTCATGCTTTATGCACTTTTCTAAGACATAGAATCAATCAGTACAGCCATGTTCACATATCTGATGGAATTTAATCACTGATTGTAATTAATTATGGCTGTCAAACACTTATTTATACCTCATTTGTCTGAAAAGGCCAGTGATTCTGATTCTAATTGTGATTTGTAAAGCACTTTAAAAGAGCTATAAAAGGCCGTCCAATATGCTCCCAGAACAAATAGTATTCCTCTGAAAGTCCAAATGATACTCTGGAGTAGAGAGCTCCATTAGGATTGGGACATACATGTATACATTGTGTTTGTGGGCGGTGATGGTCTGAAATTCTGCGGATACGGGTGGGAGCGGGATGAAGAAACTAGTACTGCACAGAGCTAAACTCTGGACCAGTTGAAGATCAGAGTACAGATACCTGATATGTGTGAGTATTGTAATAAAGTAGGAAAGTAGTGTTAGTCGTGTCTGTCCCAAATAATTAAAAAAATATTATTTATTAGTTATTTTTTTAGTCCCACTGTCTACCAGTGTACTTATTCAATTTTGTTAATCTTTCATATATCTATGCAAGACATTTAGCATACAGTTGTGTTAGCTAAGTGTTTATGATGGTTTTCGGACCTTGTACACCTTTGAACAGTCACACAAAAAAATTCTTACTACTATTTTTCTTTCGGCTTTTCCCTTCAGGGGTCGCCACAGCGAATCAGGTTCGCATATTGATTTTTATTGATTTTTATTTTTTTTTACATCGGATGCCCTTCCTAACACAACCCTCTGTATTTATCTGGGATTGGGACCAGAACAATGAGACACTGCCCACTTGTGGTTACAAGTATAGGGATGTATAGCGTAAAGGACCTTTCCAAAGGGTCCACCAAGCCAGTGGCATAAACCACTAAGATAACCAGTTAACTATAAAACAATTTTTACATATTTCATATTTTCTCCTCTGGAAGAAGCTGGAGTTTGTTGTCTGTGCCCTTCCTCTGTTCCTCATTTTTCACAATAACTTTTCAGAAGTTCTGATTTTTATGTAACCTTCACGTTATCAAATGTAAATATGTTAATAGTGGAATTAGGTACACCTCTCTTCACAAAAAAAAAATATTTAAAGATCATTTAAAACCAAAGGCTTCCGATCATTCAAAGGAACCATACAAATTTTGACCTCTAATTTTGACCACTATATTGTCATGATGCGGCGGCGTGCTCCTCCCTCCCCGCTATAGTTCTCGTTAGTTGCATCATGTTGATGTTTTTGTGCCCACCCCCGGTATACTGATAGTTATTGCCATCAAAGAAACCAGAAAATAAATCTGAAACTCCTCCAAAATACTCCTGTAGTTATCAGGCGTTCTGTCACCTTCGTAAACATTAGTAAAAGTTTCTAATTTACCTGCACTGCTTCCTGCGAAAATTTTCTACCAATAACAGTGCCCGGCCACGCTGCACCAGAGAAAATCTAACAATGAAACACCAGTCTCGTGTTTTGTGAGATGTGAGCTAAGCATGATTTCGCAATGTTTCATTGGAACACAAAGATGGCGGTGGTAAAACCGATGGGAGAAGCAACGAAGCTGCAGGAATTGGCGAATTTTGATCCCATTCATTGAAGTTACGGGAAAAAATGGGATGAAAATATTAGGGTGTCTTGCCTAAAAGTAGGCTGTCCAATTCTTATTATTTTCAGAACAGAGTGTTGAAAAGACGCCTAAATGCATGCCTAGCTAAAGGCCTGTGTGAAACATGTTATCGGCCAAAATTAACTTATATTTAGAGTTTTTATTTGTCCGATTGTTTTAGAGGCGGGTCTTCAAACATCTTTGGTTTTGCCGTATGTGAACTTGGACATTTTTTTGTGTTTGAAGAGGAAACTGAGCCAGCTGGTGCAGATTAAAATGCCTCTGGCAATAGCCACTCTTGACATGATAAACACACCTGAACATGCTGTCCCTGTGGTGGACCATTCAAGCCTGGAACACAGAGTAAAATGTCAAAAAAAAAAAAAAAAATAGAATGGGGGAACTGACAGTAGAGGCACAGGTGTGGTAGTGCTAACAAGTTTAAGGGGTGTCCCATGGGGGTCATTGGGTAATATCAAGTAACCTGTTCACATAGAGCAGATGTGAAGTTGTATATCCTGTAACACTTAAGTTTCTATTATGTTTTTCCTTTTTCACTTTGTCATTCATATAGAAAAAGGTTAAAAGCAGTATTGAATAAAAGTTAGTCCAGTCCACTGTAACTCCACAGTGTAACAGTACTGAACTGAACCACTGTGACTGCAGTGACCTTACCATAACTATTTACTATTGAATTGGCAAAATTATTGATTAAAACTATGAGAAACCAAAATGGAGAGACTTAATTAGAGCTAAAACAATAAACCGATTATTTGACTGTAATTGATATCATAAAAATTGGTGACAATTTTTCTGAATGGAAGCTTTATTTCATAAACACAAGTTCCACTGTTTTTTTTTTTTTTTATTTTTTAACACATGCTCTTAAAGTGATGCCCATGTTAGCTGGATCAATACTTATATGTTAGTTCCATCTTTAAGTTGTTATGAAGTTGGATATAAGAGAGTTGCTACAAGATGCATAAAGACAATAAGCCACTAAATGTATCGTTGTCAATGATCATCCATTTTTCACACAGTGGTAAAAAGGCAGAGATAGCAGTTTATCTTTTTGCTGTCTGTCTGTCTTCCTCTAGTGTTCTGCTGTTTTCCTTTCACTATATCTTTGTCTGACACCTTATGTCTGGTTTGCGTCACGTCTGAAGGCACACCCGGTGCTCAGCATGGTGCCCAGTAGTGCTGACAGCTCAGTATGGGTGTTAACACACAGTGCTGGAAGGGGGACTGCTGGCTTAGTGCTGCACACCGCTTAGATTATCAGGCTTCAGAGATGCTAGCATTTATGAATCCTGAATGTGGATCCAGCAGTAGTGAAAAGGCCTTGGCATTAGCCATCGCTGTCACTGTATGTTTGTGTTTTGTATGTACGACAAGTCTTTTATTTCCTGTTCGATTAATGAGCCGTACCTTAAGATGCTTCATTAGCTCCTCCTTGTGTGAGTCAGACCATGCTGACTGTTTGTGACAGGCCTGTCAAAGAGCAGCCTGCTCATGTTTAGCCAACAGACCGACTCCATGCCTGTTCCATTATAGGCCTTTTGGGAAGCTCACAGTACTGTCTACGCCAGGGAACACAACAGTTGGAAGCAGAGCCACTGATAGTCAAGATACTCACCAAGCTTTGCCAGCTGTGCATCTAGACTCAGTAACTACAAGTAGAAGTACTGCCTAGGGATGCACAGAACTACAAGTAGAAGTACTGCCTAGGGATGCACAGAACTACAAGTAGAAGTACTGCCTAGGGATGCACAAAAGTACAAGTAGAAGTACTGCCTAGGGATGCACAGAACTACAAGTAGAAGTACTGCGTAGGGATGCACATGTCCGACTGTTTCAGTTCAGATATTGATGCCAAAGCTGAGGCCTTGCATATTGGTTGATACCCAATAACAATCCAATATCATTATTGATTACAGTATTTCCTGTGGAACTGGAAGGAAAGAGAAGAGGAGCATGTTCGCTTGATTTTGACAAATTGAGTTAAAAAATAAAACCCTTTTTGCTCTAAACAAAGCCATGGACTCATTTGTGCCACAAAGTTGCAACATACTAAATCCAACAGTGAAACTTAACATGCTTTGAATGTCTGACCTGGCTTCTGTGCCTCTGTTATACTCTCTGTTGTCATGTTTTTTTTTTTTTTTTTTTTTTGCAGCAACACTGAAAATTGGCGGCTGCTGAATGTATATAGAGGAAACCCTGCACATGGGTTCTGCTTGTATCCACCCTGCTTCCTGAGTGTTTGCCTTCTTCACATAGGCTACATGTATTCGTTCACTACAGTTTTGTTTTGTATTGACGGCCCCAAATCGAAACGGTTTGAAACAGACGAGTTCACTGTTATACCCCTGGTTAATTACATTAATATCTTTAATCTGATTAGTCATGATGATGGATTAATCCACGTTAACGTGTTAATTTTGACAGCCCTAGTTATTATGCTATTATTTTACTTGAGATCCCAGTTGGGTTTGATGTGGGACCTGAACTAAAACCAGTAGTAAATATGACACCTTTGGCTAATAACTTCAGTATCAACACTTTCCAAATTCATACTGTGGGTCAAATTGGACCTTTTGGTTGGCTAGTTTTGGCCTGCAGGCCTTATGTTTGCTACTGCTGGAGCACGTCTATAGATAGGTCTATCCAGGTTGTATATGGGGGCGTGTTCTGTGCCATACATTAGGGATGTGCAGGTCAGCGGCTCACTTGCAGGTCAGGTTGGGGTGGGTCAAAAGAATGTCACTTTTTTTATGGAGCAGGCTGGGTTGGATCAAATAATTCCACAAAAGTCCAGCAGGTTGAAAAAAACAAAACAAAAGACAACAGACTTGTGCATCGCTACGACATCTTAAAGTGAAAGTGAAACTTGTAAACACTTTACTAATTCCTCCAAGCCTCCTGCTGTTGTGCAACTTTTCCCTACCTTTGGAAACTTTAATTTGAGGGGGCAGGATGTTTCTTTACAACCCCCTGGCCAGGATCAGTCCGATCTAAAATGTAATCTAATGCGATATTCTAAAAATTGCCAGATGAGCAGTTCATACCGATCTTTACATCAGATAGTGACAATCGTGTTTAATTACCGTACTTTGAAAAATTCATAGTGATTTTGCTAATTTCGTGGAAAAACAGCAGCAGCACTCAAGGTCGACATGAAGTTTGCAATGTTTTGCCTCTGAAAACATGTCAGAAGGCACCGCATGCACAGTTCTGCATGGGTCCACTTTTCCAAACCCGCAAAGCTGAGTATCGTAACCCAACCTTGGACCCAAACCATGATTAAACACATTGTCTACACAGTAACTCACATCTAAGGGCTTTATTTTTGGTGAAACCACACGCCATCAATAAATCTCTTGTATGTGCTTTTATTGTTTCACTCACACACTCACACACACACACACACACACACACACAGATTTTACACCCCACTAAAGGGACAAAGTTGAAAATTGGGACGTATTATAGATTATTTTAAGGATGCTGAAGGGAAACTAGTTGAAAATGGGCAACATGTTTTCAGAAAAACAATCCCAGGGAAGGGGGACAACACTTCATATGCAAATGATAATGTTGCTTGTATGCACATTTAATTTCTAGATAAGATACATGAAACAGTGGAAGTGTTCTTTCTGTACCAGTTCTTAAATCTGTACGATTAGATCTAGTCTTGAGCGCTGAATCTACAGAAAAGTATTCTTGGTTCTTATCTACAATTTGCACAAAGTGCAGGTCCCTCTTTGGCCATAAGGTGCCATCTTTAATGCGCGTTTATATGTTTGATGTTTATGTGTTGATATTTGCACTGACCGCTGCACTGACCGCTGCACTGACCACTGTACTGCACGTCTGCAGGTTTGCATCTAAATTAAATAAATGAATCAGCTTCCATTCACAGTTTTTCCCTGTCATATTATTGTGGTTCTAAAGGACTACATTTAAACACACACTGACCCAATGTTCTCCTACACCGTCTCCGTCTCTTTTGCAGCTGCCTCTCTGTTCTACTTCTTTCTAAAACATGTCCAAACTCTCCGTATGATCGCATTAACATGTCAGTTTATAGTGGGTGAAAAACGCAGCCCTCCTCTTCCCCGTTGCCATGGTGACTTGTTGAATCAGGGCTCCTTTGATGTTGTCTTTTCAGAGTTGCGGTGCATGTGCTTCACTCCAGGTGAAACTACTGTGAGTTGAACAAACTAACTCAGATCAGCTGTTCTGGAACAGAAAACTCAGAGTGAATCAGAGTTCAGGGTTAGACTCAGAGTTTGTTGAAGCTGCTTTGTGAAATGGACCCAGGTTTCACTGCCTGATCATTAAAGGATGTTTACATCGAAAAAAAAATGTGGTTGTGTATACCCGAAGGTGTACGCATGTGCATAATTCCTAAGGAGTAAAAAATATATATATATGGGGGTAAAAATTGTACAGCAGCATGGTGCTTGTGGGGCTTCTTATTGAAAATGTGGGGCCTATTATATACTATAAGTCTAATGCAACGGTGATGATTTTTGTATCAAATGCATGGTGTGGCAGCAAGGATTTCACCACAGCAGTGTGCCATGGCAAAGCTTTACCAGCAGAAACACTGCTGATTTAAGAAGCTACGAACTGCCATTGAGCTATCTGGTGATATACCTCCAAATAACAGAACCCTTATTCAGGGCTCTGCCCAGACGGTTGCATGAGGGTGCAGCGCCTCTTTGCCACCATCCGAGCACCTCCTTGCCAATTTTCAGATTTAGGGTGTTTACTTTTTATTTTCACCAGTAATTTTGCAATCAAATGCCGAAATTCGCTCAGAATTGCTCAGAAATTCACTTATTTGAAATAGTCTCAAACCGTTCAATGTGGTACCATAGTAGCGTGGCCGAGTGGTCTAATTTACAAGATCTAGGCGCCAGTCATTTCGGAGGCGAGGGTCCCAATCCCATCGCTGCTAGATTGTTTTTACTCTTTGCCTACTATAAACACATGAAATCAATGGCATCGACCATTTACAAGATGGACAATTGCGGCGCCTCCTTGCTATAAAGTCCTGGGGAGAGCCGTAATTATTTCTCTCTACGTTATCTGTCTGTATTTGCAAAAATGTCCACTCTCGGCATGCAAAACATATAGCCTTGTGTTGTAAAAATTTAAAGGGGAAGGATTGCGTTAAGGGTCAATTGCTTCTACAGATCCCCACTATAGCTGAGATGTTGATATTGGGACTGATATCCAATCCGAATATCTGATCGGTGCAACCTTCGTATTGCCATCCAGTCATTCTAAAATAGGCGGTTAAAGAGTTGCCATATATTATCACATCAATGCTTGATGTAAATATAAGAAACCCTTCACTAAGTCCTGCCCCCCCTTGGTTACAGATGCAATGCATGTGACACCTTTATGCTCGGTGTGTCAGGTTATTATATTCCTGAAGAAATAATTGGAAAGTCTGCAATAAAAGTTGCGAAAAATATCTCTGCTGATGAATGCTATTATTATTAACATCAAGATTGCAGGCCATCCTTGATTGATCCTTTATTGATGTGAACATTTGCAGAATATCATGTATTTGTTCATCTAATAGGGTGTGCACATTGATAAACCTCTACATTAGAGTAATCGAAGATGGAAACATACCAGATGGAGGTACAGATTGCTATGTTACATCCATAGCCCCTTGACAGTTAATAAAAACCTGAAAATTACAAATAATGACATATTTGCAACACAACATATCGTGGCCACACAGAAGTCCCACTCTAATATTTCATGTGTCCACCTTTAACATAAATTTTAATACCTGTTTATGGTGAAATTAGTTTGATTGCTTATGCAATGTCCCGCCCTTATTTCTGTAATTTTTTAGTCCATTCTTTATTTTCTCCTTCAAATTGATTGTTTAAGAAATGACAGGATAATCAAAGCATCGATTAAAGAATCAAAGAATTTCGCTGTAGTAATTATCCAATGGTATGATCTTACCAACATGCTTAGCAAAATCTATGTGTGGACTTTTTTGGCCAAGCTGTGTACATTTTGTCAGTGTTAAAAGGTGGATATGCAAATGTTAAATTACACTAAGGTGTAACTATAAACTGATCAACACTCGTGTGTGCCTACTCTTAAATTTCAGTCTCGGTGTCTCCAGAATATACATAGGTTAAAGATTATCTAAAGGACAGGATCAGTCTTGTCCTCAGGCTGTAAGTTAAAGTTGACAAAGGTTAAAGCAAGTTGACATATGTGCTGTTCATGGAGATCAAGCACATGTGAAGTGACACACCCTCCCTTTGTAACTAAATATCACCACTCATGCTGCTTTGGCTTTCCCTCTTTAACCTGAAGCCCCCATGGACATTTAGTGACTGATACACAGCTGCAAATGGGGTTATTTTTGCCTCTTTAATCCACAAATGCAAATTTAATATTTTCAACTTATGTATTTGTAAATAGATTTTTTTTCATGTAAAACAAAAAACAAAAACATTTGTAAAACTGAAAACTCTGTTTGTGAAATGTGATTCACATTTGGATCACCAATTACACGAATTCACTGGTTTCCTGTGTGACATATTTTTGAGACATTCTTTTTTGATAAATCCAGACGATCCACAAACAGCCACGTTTGACACAGCAGTAACCCCTCCCACTAGCAGGTGGCAGCACCACAGAGTCTTACATGCTCTCCAGCCCCGATCTGATGTTAAGTTAGCAAGAGACTATGAGGTATGCTAACATGCTAACACATACCATAATTTTGTGACAACACATTATTAAACATCAATAAATAATTTTTCCTCGTAGATAATTCATTAATGTTACCCATCCTACAGACGTTTCCATTTCAGCAGATGAAATAAGCCTTTG
Source organism: Maxillicosta whitleyi (assembly GCA_029822895.1). Classification (NCBI taxonomy): domain Eukaryota; kingdom Metazoa; phylum Chordata; class Actinopteri; order Perciformes; family Neosebastidae; genus Maxillicosta; species Maxillicosta whitleyi. The sequence goes on along the minus strand of JAPSES010000019.1, from coordinate 13,319,454 downwards.
TGTGTCGACTGCTGCCACCTGCTGGTGTGGAGGGGTTACTGCTGTGTCACGAACGTGGCTATTTGTAGATCGTCTGGATTTATGGATTTATCAAAAAAGAAAGTCTCAAAAGTACGTCATACGGGAAATCAATGAATTCGTGTAATTGCTGATCCACAAATGTGAATCACATTTCACAAACAGAATTTTCATTTTTACAAATATATTATAAAATTAAATGTTATAAATTAAATGTATTATATATTTACAAATACACACAAGTTGCAAATATAAAATTTTCATTTGTGGATTAAATATGCAAAAATAACCCCATTGCTGCAGAACCAACAAAAAACAAAAAAAAACAAAAAACAAATAAAGAGTAAAGCTCCAAGTAGTTTCTCTCAAACAGGATAGTGTTAGAGATCCCAAAATAATGTGGACAGAAAACAAGCCTGACAAGGCAGAACTTGGAAGCACTATGAAATAAATAGAGCAGTACTAATGGGTTTTTACAGCACTCCTTGTGTTGGATATAGAATAACCACTGCTGATTTCCAAGTATAACTATCAGCAGATAAAACTAAATTTAACTGACAAACTGTTGATCTTCCAGAAATAACCCTGTCAGGGGTCACACAAAAACACACTGCAAAGGGCAGCACAAATAGAGACGAATGTACACGGTCACACGTCAAACCCAGTTCGAATGGTGCTTATCACTGTGCGACAGCTTTGTGATGGCTTTCAACAGACAGTTGGTGAGGATGGGGCTCTAAAAAAAACACCAATATTCACACAGATGGAGGCAAAAGTTAACATCACATTTTTCTATTTTTTTGCCTATTCAAATAATTGTTTAATCTTAAGAAAAAAATCAATAGATTAATTGATTATAAAATTAATCCATAGCTGCAGCTCTAGTTCATACTCTATATTTGCATTTTGCTGTCATTTATACTCAGAACCGCTCACTTTCAGCTCAGCTTATAAACAACCTGTCATCCCATCAGTATTCACTCTACTGTAAACACTCTTCTCCATGTCCCATGAGTCATTTCATCTCTGCCTGAGATCCAAAACAATCAAGTCGGTCCTCATGACAGGATTCCAGCAGACTCAGGATCCGTTTCTGGCTCTGACTCCTGCGTTCATAAGCAACTGTGCCCTTTGACCTGCTTTGGTAATCAGGTCTCAGTATAGCAGCTGTTTGACCTGAGGAAATGAAGGCCGGTGTCCACTCTGCTGAGCACATCTCAAAGTTAGGGAGGCTGGCCTGCATGTGCAAATGTGTACAAATGAGCATGTGTCACTGTGTAAAGGTATTCTGGGTTAGACAATAGCTGAGTAAAGGACACGCCAAAACATGCAGTGGAACATAGCTGTGAGGAGCCAGCTGTACTTGCATACCTGAGGGCTATAAAGGTGGGGGTTGGGCTCACACCGACGGAGGGAGATTCCTTGTTTGTAGGTAGAGAGAAGAGATGTGTAGGTTCAACTTTCAGTGTTTACTCTGTCATAACATAGGGATAGATTTTTCTTGTAAAAGTGGCTGAGTCAGGTCCGGTATCAAACATCGTCTGAAATGCTTTAAATCCATTGATTCCTCCAGAAGCTTTATGGGAGAACCCACTGTTGAACCAAGAAAGACCCAGTACTACACTGGTGGCTGTTAATTTTTCTGTCTATTTAACCTTTCTTAAGTTACTTATTACCGTTTATTTGGAAATCCTCTGTACTTTTTCTTAGTGCAAAGGTATTTTCTCATATTTAATTTACTGGTGATGTAGATGTTTATAAAATCTCTGAGTAAAGTTGAGTGCTGTTACATCAGAAACAGAGAAAACTGAAGAAAAAGTAACTTTTTAGAACAAGATCAAGAACTGAGCATAATCCAACTGTTTCCATCCGCTGTCATTTATCAAACTATAGATTTTATTGGTGGTTCAATGTTGTAGAAGATGATGGTGTTTCCATGTTCACTATAGAGCCTCTGAACGTCCAAATGGGTCTTATCTGATGAACTGGAAAAGATGAAAAACTGCATTTTACACCAATTATTTGCATGTACTAATAGGACTAGTGGATCACTGTGTATTAAATATTTTAGGTCAGTAGATGCATTTGGTCAGTGGTGGATGTTTGGGTCTTTATGGATTAAAAATGTCAAACTATCTCAGCCCGTTCACAGTAAGTCATATCGATAAACTACCATTTCATTGTTTGTGTATTATTTGTGACGTGCTGTTTCACACTGAACTAAAGTATAAGCTAAAAGAAAAATATTATATTTGTGGTTTATAGCACAATAAAAGAAAAAAAAATAGTCACCTGTGACACATTATTACTTTTCTGAAATCCGTTCTCATGGGTCAGGACTTAAAATATGCAGCTTGGAATTACCTTTTACTGGGGATGCACCGGAATGAAAATCTGTGGCCGAAGCCAAATAAAATATAAAAGCTTGGCCGAATATCGAGTGCTAATGTTAAGTTTTTCACAATTTAAAAAAAAAATAGTGCTTAAATAGCCTAGAATGAATTTTGATACATGCTTTTTAAATAAAATAAATGTTTATTGAGTATTCCACAACACTAAAAGGTTGATCATCCAAAGCCATGAACTCCATTATTGGGCTGCACTGATTGAGTGCTAACTGTGGTAACTGTCGCAGACAAAAGTACATTGAAGCCCCGCCTACATTGAAAGCTTATTGGCTAGTTTTGTTCATTGAAACCAATCAGTGCTTTCTCTGTCCAGTGTTCGCTCAGACACACATGCAGTCACACACAGGTTCCACCAACACACAGTCTCTCACACACTCGCACAGTACCAAAAAAATCCCAAAACACCTCACATAGTCTAAAATCTGGGATATGTTATCCGACTTGCGAGCATCAGGGAGTCACTGGTGTGCCGATGGCTCCCTGTGACAGCGCCTCCTCTTTTACCTCCTGGTCCTCATGTGCTCAGTCAGTCCCTTTATGTGTCTATGCACGTGTGTGTGTGTGGGTGGTGCTCATATTTCTAATTTTGTTTAATTCTTAATTTTACATCTGTACTGTATGAAAAGTTCAATATAAATAAAGATTGATTAATTGACTATAAATATCAGGGTGACTCCCAGAACTTCCGGGAGACTTGGGATGTCTGCTTTACCTTCTTTGTAATTCTGTTTGCTCTGGCACTGTCCTTTGTGAACTTTTTTGTTTTTTCAAAGACGTCCCTCTCTCCCTCTCTTTCTCGTACTCAGCAGAAGAACCCCCTCTAGATAGTTTGGTTGAACACTCATTGCAAACTGCAGTTCTCTTCTCGCTCTGTAACACTTTAAAATACCTTCACACCACCGACATTTTACTGAGGGCGAGAGGTCACAGCGCCACTGCACATCATCTGATTACATCATCGTGTCATGCGCTACTATTTGGCCTTTAACTCACTCCACCGAAGGCCCAATGTGGCTTTTTTTTTTTTTTGTGCAATATTTGTCCAAATATATTTGGTTACCGAATATTCGGTGCATCCCTAATTTTTACTTTGACTCCTTACGTCAACTTCTCAGTTTAACTGATGCCCACCCCATTTCCAGTGATTTATCAGTGGTCATGTTTATCCCTTAATGTCTTTATGATGCTGTTTTAATCCAACGTATATTCCGGTCAGTTCAGCCTGCCTCACATACCCCTGAGCTATAATCTAGCATTATATCCCAGCTCTGTCATCACTCACTAGCCCTACATTTTCCTGCAATTGGGTTAGGGTTAAATGGTTACTTATCTTGACACATTAAGCATTGACACGTTAAGTCTAAGTCCCTCTACTATCAGTCTACAGCCAGACCTATATAGGCAACTGTTTCTGGACACGTGAGGTCAAATGACCCATACCAAGACGGAAAACAGACAGATAAGTGTCGGTGCTCACTCAATGCTCAATAAGGGTGTAACCCCCCCCCCCCCACACGCTTATCAATCCAGGACTTGACAATGACTGATCAATATGCACACTGGCCATCAGCTGAACAGGAGGTCTATTACAGGTGAACTCACTGTGAGTCATTTGAAAGAAGTGATGGTGTTGCATTCATTGTAGTTGTGAACGATGGTGTTGTAGGATCTGGAGCAGGATCTGTTCAGTGTTGTGTAAAAACTTTATTCGGTACATTACCCTCAGTACTCTTATCTGTCAAAATGATGGACGGCTTTCAGAATTTTCATTGTCTTTGTAGGTTCCATATTCTACTTTTTAAAAAACATTTTTAATTAATTTTTAAAAAAATTTTTTTTAGTTCAGATGGGTCTCAGAGGTTCCAGAACAGTCAATTTGAAATTTGTTGCCTAAAAATCCAGTTTGTTCCTGGACTACAGCCGGTCTGAAAGTCCCCTCTCCTGACGTCTGCTGAGTACAACCTGTTTCTGTGTCTGCAGCTTGAAATCTTAATGAGTTGTCCTGTCCACGCCTCCTTCACACCTTCTTTGGAAGAGGGTGTGGCTTTTGCTCCGGTACCATGCTATAATATTTACGCAGGGTGAGAAGTTATGGCTCATAGAAGCGCTGTGGTTCAACCATACCAATTTGATCTAGAGTCTGACCCAGAAGGAGGCACCTGAAGGGCTTCAAACTCTGTGGCTTTGGGCGTTTCCAAATGGTGAGTTGCAAATATTATGTGTCTTGATATTTCAGGTACAGGTCAGTTTTCCCACATACTTTATAGGAATGCGTGATTCAGGACCATGGACAGCACACAGTCCCAAATGCAGAAAAAGCACATTCACATTCTAAAAGACTTCATGTAAAAATAGATTAATGTAGTTTAATGTCTGAAAAGAACATCAATCATCACCAAATTATGCATGGACATCACTTATACTAGCATAGGCACCAGCACCCCCACGACCCTGTGGAGGATAAAGCAGTTCAGAAAATGAGTGACGGAATGAACCGTACTCTAAAATTAAACTATGTTAAGTTTTTTTGAGGTGAAAGAGGACCTGACAGGTGTCCACACAAACTTTGGTGATGATCGAGCACTGTTCTGGTGAATTAAACTATTTTTTATGTTAAGGTGAGATAGATCTTGACAAAATGGATCAAGTAAGTTACATTAAAAAAATACACAATTCAAAAGTCCAAACCCCTTTCTTCAGACATCCCCCCGAAGCCATGCCTCCAGAGTATTGGAACAATTCTTGTTCCCAAGGATTCTCGAGTGTTGCACAGCATTACTTCGCCCAGCTCTTGGCTTTGGCCCCGACTCTTGACGCCCTGGCCCTAGCTCTGGCTGTGGCTCTGGCCCTGGTCCTGGCCCCAGCTCTGGCCCTGGCTCTAGCCCTAGCTCTGGCTGTGGCTTTGGCCCTGGTCCTGGCCCCAGCTCTGGCCCTGGCTCTAGCCCTAGCTCTGGCTGTGGCTTTGGCCCTTGCCCTGGTTCGCGGATCCATGTGTATCTCATTCGGTCTCCTCCAACACCCCCGCTCTTACAGAACAGCCCTAATTCATACATAGCTGGCCTATCTTTACTTCCTAATAGAGCTAATATAGTTAGCCAAACTTTGGCTTTTGTTTTCTGTACTAGTGCTTCAACCCTCTGAGAATGCACGATTCGTGCACAAAGAGGGGTACGTGGAGATGGAGGAGGGAAAATGGTAGATGCGTTTGACAGACATATCATTCAATAATTTTGGTGAGATGGTTAAACTGATTGGTTGGTGTTTTTTCAGTCCTCTCCATTTCACAGGTGATTAATTAATATTATTATTATTATTTATTTATTTATTTATTTATTTTTTGTGTTAGAGCATTTTATTAATTGGTTGTAATCAAGATGTGAAGGGTATTTTAAGCAATGTAGTAAAAAATGTTCCAGGAAACCATCTCCTCCCCCACCTTTAAACATTTTATATGTCCCTCTTCTTCTTCTGCTGTCTGACTGAAATAGTAGTAACAACCTATTGAACTTCCTTTTTTCTTCATCTTTCAGCTGTAGCTGTAGAAGTTTCAGTCTTGGCCATGGATATTAAATAAATATTCAATATTCTGAAACGGTGTAAGATCTTCCTACAGTCATGGAAAAAATTATTAGACTGTCAAAAGTCATCAAAAACAATGGTTATGCAATCAAGTACTAATTCCTTTGTGTATCATGTGACTAAAACAGACAGAAAAGAAAACATGGAATGCGTAAAAGCACAGTTTTTGGTGGTATAAGGCCATGGCTGTTGATGATTTGGTTATTCTCAAAAAATCATGGAAAATGGCTAGATACCAGCTCTTAAATGAAACTATTTTTGTTGTTTTCATTATATTTGTCCAAATAATTGTACCTTTAGTTGTACTGTACATTAAAATGACCAAGAAATTGAAGAAATCAAGGGGGGGGCTGTGACTGTAGTGGTGCTGTACTGGCCAGCTTGTGACAAAATAATTAATCAGCCATCAAGTGGCCTATGAATGTCACAATACCAAAAATTCAGGAACTGATACTGATACCACTAAAATTAGAAGATTCTCGATACCAAAGTCAATAAAAGAAAAGAAAACATAAAACAATCACAAGTTCCTTATGAACTTAAACAAAAAATACTTATAAGTATTTGCATATAAATGAATATTGCTATTACCTCTAACTCTCATCTGTCTACATCACACTGTTTACGCTTTGAATGCTGAGTGGTATCATGTGGGAGGGCTCTACACGCATACATTTGGTTCACTTGGTTTGTGCGTTTCCTCATCTACTGTAACTTAAGCTGCGCTGGTTAAAATAGAAGTGCTCTGCAACCGACTGTAGGTCCAGGTCTGTATGGGACAGCTTCTGAGTCTCGACCTGGACCACAGTCTGAATGTTAATGACCGCTGGTGTAAACTCTTTTTGCCATGTATGTCATATTGGTTCTCAGGACATCCCTGAAGTGGCTGGGGGTCTGATGTAGGAAGGTCCTAAGAAACTACTGCTTCCTCCATGAATGTCTACGAACTCCAGATCTCGTACAAAGCAGGACATTCAAATGAACCCATTGTTCATAAGAAGCTTTGTGACTGAGGCTTAACGCAATCTCTGCCTCTATCATCAGAAAGTGCTTCGAGCATGGTGGTCATGCAGCATATTAAGTCCATATCCCCCCACCCACAAGCCATTTTAGTTCACATACAGGTCAAACAGACCCATAGAGGATACCACTGCTGCTGCACTTTGCCCACCTGGACTCAAAAAATGATGTTCTTAGACTTTACTTGATCATTCAACACAATCATCCCCCCAGCAGCTAATGCAAAAACCTCAGACACTTGGGACTCAAAACCTCTCTTTGCCCCTGGGTGCTTGATATTTTCATTTTCACAGGGAGGCCATAAACCATGTGGGTTGGCTGTAATACTTTGTGGACCATCAGGCTAAGCATAGCTAATCACAGCATCAAGTTTGCGGATGATACAACAAAAATGAGGTGAGCCACTGAAAACAGCGGTGCAAGGACAACAACTTCTTTTGGAATGTGGGGAAAACCAAAGAGATTGTGGTCGACTTCAGCAGATGACACTCATGGCGTCCCATAAGTACCATCAGTGGTGATGCTGTTGAGAGGGTGAGCAGCAGTGCACATCACAGAGGGTCTCCCCTGGACAGACAACACCACATCACTGGCCAAACAAGGCTCAAACACACCTCTACTTCCTCCACAAACTGAGGAGAGTTCAAGTCCCACCCATCATCATGTGCTCCTTCTACTGGGGCACCGTTGAGAGCGCCCCCCCCTGGCTTCATCACTGTGTGTTACGGAGGCTGGACTCTGCCCAAAGACTCTACGATCCATAGTGAATACAGCCAGCAAGACACTTGGGTGCCTGTCCTCCCCTCCCTCACAGACATGTTTCATACCTGCCTCAACCACAGAGCCATCATCTCTGCTGGTGACACCACCCACCCCTCCCTGTGGAACAGCTTTGGCCATCAGGCTGTCAGGACACTCAACTCAGTCCTCAACCTTCCCCCTCTCTGCCACCTGTCCCTGGACTGTAACCTACCCCCACATTTATACAAAGACACTGTTTTGCACGCGACTCAGATTACTTTGTGATACTCTCACATTGCTACTGTACTTTATTACAGACAGTACACTGTTGTCATTTCTGCTGCAATACTGTTCTGTGTGCTGTTGTTCTTGTCCATATCAGCTCATACGCAGTAGTGATTGCACTACCACTGCTGTTGTAAACACATTATATTCTATTATAGTTTATACTACCTATTTTTCTCTTTCTATTTTTACCTCCTTTTTTAAAAAAATTTGCACAGCTTTTTAATTTTAAGGTCAGAGAAACAGTATCTCAATTCTCTATATGTCCTCTGCATCTAGTGAATTGGCAAAAAAACCCCAACTTTGAATCATTTTGGACAATATCTAGATGAGGTGTGAAGTAGTCTACATTTTCATGCACATAGAGCTGTAGTCTTTTATGCTGCGGGGGCCTAATTCATCCTACCATACTTAAATAATGGTAAATGGACTGCACTTATATATATTATACAGTTCTTTTCTACATCTTGGTACTAAAAGTGCTTTACAAAGCACATTCACCAGTTTAGCAGATATTATGCTAATGTACCATACAAGGCACTACCAGGTTCAGTGTCTTGCTCAAGGGCACTTAGACATGTGGATAGTAGGAGCCAGGATTTGAACCACCATCCCTTTGGTCATTGGGCCACCCGCTCTACCAACAGAGCCACAGACTTGCAGAGCAGAGTTCAGAAGTAAGACCCACAGCTGATGGATTTAGATTAATTCTTAATCATTATTTTTTTCATCAATGGCAAAACATGATACACAAAATCTACAAGAGCAAACACTGAAGTACTATGAAGATTATTATTCTCAAGGTCTAAATCCATATTAGAGTACAGCACTCTAATGAATTAACTACTGATAAATAGGCCATCTAGCACAAATGTTAGCTGAATAGGAAAGTTTTAAAAGCATTGACATCACCCAGCCCTGTTAGACACATTTGCAAATCCCCATTGGCCATAGAATGCATGTATTTATTTACTTCCAAAGCTACACAGTACAGTAATGATATGAAATAGAGTATGCTTTTCTGTTATGCACGGCTCATGATTTTAATAAAGCTGGTCTACACTTATAACTGGAGTATTCTTTGGTTGCTTTAGAGCTTAAACATTGTAATTGAGTAATTGATTTGAATTAAAAAAACGTCATTTAGTTACAGGTTTCCTTATTCAAAACATCTTTTCCTTAATTTTGTGGCCGCTAAATATTGGTTCAGCTGTTGTGTTTCATACAGATGCTTATTGTGACATGGTGCATCATACATTTCATAGAAAAAAATAATCATCACCGTTGTATTACATTTATCAAATATGTGTATATCTGTACTGTGTTTGT
>JAPSES010000019.1:13201698-13213890 GCA_029822895.1 Maxillicosta whitleyi | reverse complement strand
TGATCACCACAGGCCTAGAGCGCCCTCTGGTGGTTTAGTGTGAAAATAACATGTGAAATGATAGAATAATGTGTTAAGAATTTTACACGTAAGTCGCTCCAGAGTATAAGCCGCACCCCCGGAAAAACTATGAAAAAACTCAGACTTATAGTCCGGAAAATACAGTTCTTTTATTGCAAAAAATATAACGTGCCTGCACTTGACGACGCTCGGCCTTAAATCGACACCAAAGTTTTTGCACATACAGATGGATGACGAACTGATGACAATACCTTCCAGCGAGAACACGCATAACTCTAGGCATCCTCTACTATCGGCGGTCCGTACAGGGTTAAATGCTGCTATATATGAATCTTAATGAAAACATCTCTCTCGCTCTCTGACCACCTCTTTATCGATTCTGCCTGCAGAGCTGGGGGAGTGCTTGGCAAAATGTGATGCGTTATAGATTACAGATTACCATCTTAAATTGCAATCAGGACCATAATGGATTAGATCGCTTCAACCACAGTGACATAATAAAACAACTCTGGCCCGACGCTGCTACATTATTATATAAGGAGCAGATGCAACTGTATCATGGGTTTTTTTTTTTTTTGTTTTTTTTATTTTGAGCAGAGGAACAGAGCTGCCCTTTCACAATGTGGTCTTTGTCTTTAAAATATAGACGACTCCTTTGTCCCACCGGCATGAGTGTGTGCATCTGTGAGTGTCCTCGTCTACACAAACTGCAGTTTTATGCCCCCAAAAAAAACCTCTAACGCTAACATCTTGAGAGTTCTGAATGTTGCTCTTGTGAAGACGTCACACTAATCGGATTGTTTAACATCAAATATAACGGAGCCGTTGTCACTTCATGGTAATGGATCTATTTTAATACCAAACAAACATAAAAACTAAACGTGTTAATAATGTCCAAACAAGAGGTGCTTTTTTTCCCTACATTTGGTATTAAAAAATATAATAATCTACTATTAATGAGGAGAAAAGAAGAGAAATTCTATGAAGGTTTATGATTCTGACCTCTTTATAGAAGGGATAAAATATATTTAATTACAAAAATAGTTCCAGTGTACGTCAGCGTCATGTTCTATCAGAATCAGAACCAGGTCGTCAGGTTCTGTGTCTGTGTTCCAGTCCTGTGGTCTGGGTGCAGGTCAATCTAACTATAGAAGTGGGCGGGACTTAATAGAATAGAATAAAACAGAATAAAACAGATGAGAATAGAAGAGAATAGACCAAAATAGAACAGACTAGAATAGAAGACAATAGGATAGAATGGAACAGAACAGAACAGAACAGAACAGAACAGAACAGAATAGAATAGAATAGAATAGACTTTGCTTCTTTATTTGCACAGATGCAGTGGAATTCTTGTGCACTTCCCCTGAGTCATGGAGTTTAAAAAAAACAAAAAAACAGGGCATAAACAAAACCATAAACCCAGCTAAAACAGTTATTGCACAGACACACACAAATACACACTGTAAAACAAAACGCTGTATCAAAGAAATACTAATAATAAAAGTACCAGGAGCTAGAACTGATCTGATTTAATCCAAGTCCATATATGAGTTCTACCTGTGATCAATAGGAACCATATTAACATCTACATGTTATAAAGCATCAGAATATGGAGCATTAGAAGGAACGACACATTTATGACCATTTAGAAATTCAGAAAACTACATAAAAACAATCAGTGTTGTAGAAGATGACAGTGTTCCCACGTTCATGACGGAGTGTCTGAGGTTAGTTTATTTGTTTGATTTATTTATGTTTGTTCTGTTGCTTGTTTTTCTACATTTTGTTGCCTGATTTATTTTTATTTTTTGTTGTTGACTTTGTGGCTTATTTTATTGATTTTATTTGTTTTTGTTCATTCTATGGCTCATTTTTCTACATTTTATTGCCCTTTTAAATTTTTTTTCTTCAATTTTGTTCAGTTTGTGGCTTATTTTGTTCATGTTACATATTATCTTGTCGATTCATTATTCATTATTATTCATTTTGTTTCTATTTTCCTCTTTGTTTTTCAATTTGTCACTTATTTTTCCTCACATTATTTATCATTTTGTAATTATTTACATGACGCACTGATAGAATTAATGGTTACTGAACATTTAATATGACTCGCCGGTGGATGTTTGGGTCTTCGGGGGTTAAATGTAAAGTGCTTCCTATTTAACATTTACATAAAGTCACTGTGTAATGGGGGCGAGTGCCAAAAATGCCGCAGACTGAGATGGAGACAGACATTGAGACGCTAGTATGTGTGTGGTTCAGACTTGTTGCTGACAATCACCGGGTGACCACCGACCTGCCCCCCCACAGATACACGCACCTTCTGCTGCTTCGCCGTGGCCTCTCTGCCCCCGAACCTAACAGCTCAATTTCAGCCTACCCCTGCACACACACAAATACATAAACTGTGGGCGCCGGCGGACTGAAATAGCTCTGCGCTGTAAGACACTTGTAAATAACAGCCTATTAGGCTTCAGATGTTACCACCAACACTGCAAAGACCTCACCCTCACTGACATGGAATGGACTATTATATATTTATTTCATATATGTCAATCAGTATCCATAATACAAGACCGCTGCACCCGCTTTCAGCCTTTTGCTTCCCAACATATGTTACTGTAGATATTCTAAAGCAGGGCCGTCAAACTCATTTTAGTTCAGTTCCACATTTAACTACATTTGGTCAAAAAAATGGGCCAGACCAGTCAAATAATAACAATAATATATAAATAATATCAACGCCAAACTTATCTCTGTGTTTTAGAGCGAAAAAAAAAAAAAGTTAAATTAAACAATGAAAATGTTTACATCTACAAACTATCCTTTCAAACAATGTGAATAACATGAACAAACTGGAAAATAAGTGTAATTTTAGTTTATGTTCATTATAACTTACACATATATGCAGTGAATCTACAAAACATTTAGTAACAGGAAAAATATTGTTAAAATTGCACTGATTTTTCTGAAGACATTTCAACTCCATATTTGTTCATATTATTTACATTTTTTGTGAAATTATACTTTGTTTTAGTGTAAATGTGAAAATAATTACACTTATAAAGAGAAAATTTTGGAGTATGGAGCGAATATTTAGATTATTATGATTGTATTTGACTTTTGTGACCCACTTGAATTGTTCTGAATGTGGAGCCTGAACTAAAATGATTGTTAATATCTTAGTTTTGCATTTCACACATTCATACCAGGGTCCAGACTGGACCCTTCGGTGGGCCGGATTTGGCCCCCGGGCCACATGTTTGACACCTGTGATGTAAACGTTACTCTCACTGAACTAATATGACACGTATCGGAGCAGGGAGAGTTGATGAACATGTGAAATGCAAAAAATACACTGAACAAATTAACAATCATCGAGGTCAAAGTCATTTTAGCTCAGGTTCCACATAAGACAATGTAAGTTTAATGGTATAGAACGTTTCATTACCAGGACAAAGTGTTTTACATAAACATAAAGGCATCTCAGCAGAGGCATAAAAATACATTTGGGATGAAAGTTAAAATATAAAAACAAAAAATGTGATAAAACATGGTATTAAAGTGGGTCAGACCAGTAAAATACTAACATTATAACCTATAAATAATGACAAATCCATATGTTTGTGTTTGTTTCATTGTGAAAAATGTAAAATTTCGTTGAACCACAAAATGATGAAGTGTAATTTTACCAATATTCATAGATCCACTATCATCTGTAAGTTGTAAACAATACAAACTGAGGCATAATATTGATAAAAACACATTTGTTTTTCTGAAGAAATTTCAGATCGATGATTTTTGTTCTGGTTATTCACATTTTCATTATGTAATTTGACTTTTTTCACTGAAATACTCTTGCAATAAAACGCTGGATATTTGTAGTTCATTTATACGTTATTGTGTTATTATTTAACAAACGGAGCCGTTTCATCTGATGCATCAAACTGATCTGAATGTAAGAAGCAAAACTAAAAAAGTGCAGCATGTTTTCATTTCAGGCTGAACAGTGCAGGAGGTAAAGCAAAACAGAACCCGGCGCTTTCAACCATTCGACAAACAGCCAGTCGGTGAAATATTGATGTTTCAGCTCCGACAAAGAAACGTCTGAAATCATTTCGGTGCATCAGAGTGGGGAAATCCACCGATGTATAATTGATACAGGCTGAGATGTTAATGACCACATGGGAGTGGAAGTGGAACAGAGCCGTGACAGGACTGCAGTGGGCCGCTGGGTTTCCTGACCTCCTGTCCATGTCAGTGGCTTTGGATCCTTAACCTCTCTCACACACACACACACACACACACACACACACACACACACACACACTGTTGGAAGCATCACATTCACACAAACCACTGGTTTCCGACTATTATTTGAAGAGCATTTACCCATGACAGAGTAATCCCACAGAGGTCAGAGGTCAGCACTTTGGTTTTATGACCTATTTTTATAGAATATATTCTCATAGCTCTACGCCAGCGGTGTCAAACATATGGTCTGTGGGCCAAACACCGGCCCACCAAACACCAACCCACCAAAGCGTCTGATCCCACCCACCAAAGCGTCTGATCCCACCCACCAAAGCGTCTGATCCCACCCACCAAAGGGTCCGATCCAACCCATGAGACGATGTTTTTTCTTTGTGTTTTAGAGTAAAACAAAAAAAATTACATAAAAATATTTACAAACGATCCTTTCACCAAAAAAAGTAAAAACCTGAACAAATATGAACAACCTGAGACTGATTGAGAAACTTAAATGAAATTGTGCCAATATTTTGTACGTTACTGAATGTTTGTGTGTCTAGAGTTCCACAGGATCAGTAAACATTCATTCTTTCGTTCTCTTGATGGGATTAGCTAATAGCATTTCTGCTAAATCCACCACAATGCTGCTGCTGTAGATGAGCAGAAGAATGGAACTGAGGAGGAGGGGTCCACATTTCTGCAGAAAAAAACAAAAACAATCCTACTCTGATGGATAAAAGTCCGTTTACAGTCTGTTCTCACTGATGTAAAACACACGGGCAGCTGTTGTTTGTATTGGAGTTAGCTAACATTAGTGACCGCCTCACAACACAAACCTTCACAACGAGCCTCTGAACACATTTTCATTTTCCATCGACAGCTTTTAGCCTCAGACTGATGTTCTGCTTCCCCTCATCTCACCGTGCGTCTGTGTTCATACCTCTCTTTAAAGCACCTTTTTGTCAGGTTTTCATTAGCATCCAGACGGTCCTTCTGCGAGCTGAAATGTCTATTTGTTCCTCAGTCTTCTCCTTCTCTGCCAGCCTTCTTCCATTATTTCCCAGCATGCTCGTTTGTCTGGTTGTTATTCCTACGCTACCTTCCTTCCAGTCTCACCATGCAACAAAAGCAAACAGCCAAAACACAATGATGGACACCAAATCCTCTAATCTGTGTTAAATCTTCTGATGTGTGAAAGCCATCCTGGAACAGTAAATGTGTTGTAATTAGACTTTGATAATTAGAGACGAGGGACCGAGGGAGGTCCCACAGTGATTATTATGGGATAGTTACAGCCAGAGAAACAGGAGGAGAGTGGGCTGAAGTTCACCAAATACATCCAACACAAAGAAGGAGGCTGCAAAAACGGCACACAGGAACATAAGCAACTCCAAACTCACATCTTTAGCTTCTCGTTCTGTTATTTAGCAACACGTACCACTTTAAAAACCTTCATCTGGTTCTTTATGTGGCAAGAAGAAGCAGATGTGTTTCAGTACTCTGGATGTTTCAGACGCTTTGTTTCAGCGCAAATATCGGATAAAAAATAGACACAAATAACACAATTAACTGCTACGAATGCACTGGTATCACATCATATCTGCTGATATTGGATAGAAACCGGCACATTCATAAATAAAGCTGATAAAATTAGACATTTTTTTAGTCCTGTGTTGTAGTTTTTAATTGCAAAGAGTACTTTAATGATATTTTTACTGACTTTGTTTGAAAAACTGGCCCTGTACTCATCTGTGTTTAGATATTTTATTTATATTTATATTACACTTTTATCCAAAGAGACTTACAATAGAGGACATAAACATAACATATAACACTTGCAGATACAAGGTCTACAGGAAATATACAGAACAATAGGTGCGACTGCAGACTGGGGTTAGTATTATTATTATTATTATTATTATTGTTTTTTGTTATAAAAAAGAAAAAGCTTATATATATATATATTATATTCTGTCCATCCTGGGAGTGGATCTGTCCTTCATGTGGTTCTCCCTGAGGTTTCTTCTGTTTTCCCACCGACAAGTTTTTTAAGAGTTTTTTCTCAGCGGGGGGTGGGGGGGGGGGGACGCTAAGGACAGGGGGTGTGCTAGGAAATGTTTAGTCATTGTTTGATTGTGTCCATGTTGTGTGTGTTCTGACCTTATTACATTCCTGGAAAACCCTTTGAGGAAACTGTCATTGTGATATTGGACTATAGAAATAAAACTGAATTGAATTGAAAGTCATTAAAAAATAGAAAGTGTCCAAATGTCCACCTCCGTCCGACTGTACTGAGGTAAACATGAGTCTGTTGAAGGTGTTCCAGGTACACCTGCGTCCTTACCTGCAGTCCAGCTTCTCGATCTCAAAGTGCGGGTTGAAGTTGAGGACGATGCGTTGCGAAGGCTCCGGCGCCGTGATGATCCAGCGGCAGTTCTGATGGGGCGGGTACTCCAGCGGGTACCCGGGGGTGGTGATGTAACCGGCATCGCTGGCGTCTAAATAACCACCACATGGCTCCGATGCTGCACGAAAACGACAAGGACAAGAGGTTTTAGATGTTTTAGAGCGCAGGTGGGTTGAATTTGTGAAAAGCAAAAATTACACTGAAGATACGAACAATTCAGGTTCCACAGACAGACCAGAATGATCTAAAGTGGTTCAGAACCAGTAGAATACTATTATAATAACCTATAAATAATCACATGTTCAAATTTTCTCTTTGCTTTATTGTAAAAAGTCTAATTATATGTTGTATGTATTATATGTATGGCCCCTGAACTAAAATGAGCTTGACCCCATTTTAGAGGTTTTAGTTGTGTTTTAACTATTCAAAATGCAAATAAGCGTAAAAGAATATATAAAATACAGGTTTTTCATGAATATAAGGATGATGAAGTTTAATCCACTGCAGTAACGTCAGCGTTTAACCCATAAAAACCCAAACAGCCCATTGTTTAATATCTGCTGATCCACTAATTCTATCAATAATTAGTGTCAAATACAGTTCTTCATCTTTTCACGGTCCTCAGATATGACCATATTTGGACATTCAGAGGCTTCCTAGTTACCGTGGAAACACCGTCATCTTCTACAACACTGATTCACCAGTAAAACCCCTGGAGTTGGATCAGAACCAGTGGGTTTATGTTCAGTTAATGATATATTTGACTAAAAAAGACATTTTTTTCCCTCATTTTTTTCTGAATTTATAAAATAACCTTTGATTTGACCCTGAGTTTTTAATTACATTTACATGATCAGCTTAGTGTTATGTTCAGTCAATGACATATTTGCTGATAAAGTCGCCTTTTCTTCAGTTTTCTCCGTTTCTGATAAAAACCTTCAACTTTAACCTGAGCTTCTATGAACATCGACACGATCGGTGAATAAAATAAAGGAAAATACCTGATTTTCACTTGATAAAAAAATGCAAAATACAGAGGAGAATATTAGAATAAATGGTGATAAGATACGCAAGGTTAAAAAGTAACACTGGGTCTTTATGGGTTAAAGACATAAATGTTGTTTTATTCTTTATTTAATTACCTTAATTTGAGTTATGTAATGAGAACATGTACATTTATGCATCTGCTCCTTGTGTAAGTACAGTGAATTAAACATGTTTGAAATAAAATATCTATGTGATTTTATTCCATTAATTGTTTTTAAATGGCTTGAGTTATAAAAAAAAAAAAAAGAAAACATATTTCCAACAACATTATTGTACAGTTACAGTTTTTTAATAAATGACTGTGGCAGAGTTTTTTGGGTTTTTTTTTTTTCGTTTTTAAAATGACTGTTTACATCACATGAAAAAATAAGTGATTTTTGAAAATAGTTTTATACTTCATAGTATTTTAGACACAACTTGTACTTTTACATTGAAGAACATTGGTACAAGAGTAAATTTAAGATCCAAACATACCAAATGTACTAAATATTGGACTAAACTGTCCCGTATAAGTAAAGTTTTGGTCACTTTCTTGACACTTTCTACTAATATACTGATAAAAACACTAATAACTACACACCACAGTTAAGTTTTTCTGTTATTAATGTGGTTTAAAACCCAAACTAAAAAAGTTAAGATGAAAATATGAACTTTTAATAGAATATTAAAGCGAAATAGAGTCGTTTTAATGTAAAACCACATACATTTACTCATCAGATAAGCGCCGTGTTTGCAGACACAGGACGACGAACAAAGCAGCGTGTGTTCTATGTGGTTGTGGATGGGGAGGGGTCAGAGGTCACCCTGGGATGAGGACGTACAAAGAGTCCATTTTGACCCGGAAAAGGCCGACGCGCACACACATGTGGCGTCTGCGCGGTGCAGATTCCGCAGCCACTGTCACAGAGCGGATCCACTTGTCAGCGTCCATACGTCTGTGTCATGTCAGCCACAATGGAGCTCATTGACGGCCGCAGATGTCCACGCTGACACAGACGGGTAACTCATGTACACCGCCGACACCCCAACACTAAACACTCCTGCACACACACATCTCCACTGTATGAGCTCTGTGGATCGTATTGTCCGAGCCGTCGGCCGTTTGATGGACTGTCCATCAGAACAGAAGAACTGCTCAGGCTTAACTACAAGACAGCAGGCTTTGTTAAGTCCAAACTCCTCCAAAAGGCTTTTTTTTTTTTTTTTACCGTACAGTATGAGCAACAGTCGACAGGAAAGAGACCTCAAAAACCAAGACCGTTAACACCCACAAACCGACTCACAAGTACAAGCACCAAAACCGCAGTGTTAAAAATACTCCACAGTCTGCCTTCAACGTCCGATCAGTTAAATATGAAGGATGAACCTGCTGTTCAGAGTTACGTAACCATTCAGAAAGAAGGAAGGAACGAACCGCGTTAAGGCTGCGATGCTTTCGAGTCACATTACAAACAGAAAAAACAAACAAACAAAAAAAAAACACGCTCCAATTTTCATTATATGGACAAAAGTATTGGGACACGTTGAATTCAGGACTTTCAAAAGTCATAAATGTCATTGATTAGTTTGTTTTAAATTGTTATATTTGTTTCCAAAATGTTTCAGAGATGGTTTTTACTTAATGATTATGTTTGTTTTTATCCATGAGAACAATTTTAAATGTTGATGTTGATTTTAGATATAAAAGTATGTATTTATTTCAGCAATAAAATACATTTTCTTTACTTTTAGTTTCAGACATATTGTGCAAAACAATAAGAAACAGATATTCAATTAAATATTCAACAAATACTGCAGCGGCAATGAAATACGTGTGTCTCTTAAATATTTATTAAGGGTATTTTGTGCAGAGATGGATGGATGGAGGGATGATGGAAGGGGGAAAGAAGGTAAGGAAGGAAGGATGATAGGAAGGAGGGAAGGAGGGATGATAGAAAGGGGGAAATAAGGGAAGGACGGCAGGAAGGAAGGATGATAGGAAGGAAGGAAGGAGGGATGAATGAAGGAGGAAAGAAGGTAAGGAGGGCAAGAAGGAAGGACGGGTGATAGGAAGGAGGGAAGGAAGGAAGAAAGGAGGGATAAATGAAGAAGGAAAAAGGGTAAGGAGGGCAGGAATGAAGGAAGGATGAAGGAGGGAAAGAAAGATGGATGAGCAAAGGAGGAAAGAAGGTAAGGAGGGCAAGAAGGAAGGAAGGATGAAGGTGGGAAGGGAAAGAATGGTGAACAAAGGAGAACAAATGGATGAACAAAGGAGGAAAGAAGGGAAGGAAGGAAAAAAATCAACACTTCCTGATTTCAGCTTCTTTACTTTTAATACTTTCTTGGACCAAAACAGCTTTTTTACGTTTTTCGGCTGCTTTTCAAAATAAAAGTTGGAACAGAGACACCATCAAACGGCTATAAAAGGTATATTTTTCCTTAAATCTGGCTGACGTCACTAACTTCAGTAACTTTTCTTCTGTATAAATAAACCCGTTTGCACAGACTCTGTAGAAAACACTGAAAGCAGTCCGACACTTTATCTGTTATTCCGTTACGGGTCCAAACACTAAGGCACAAACTCCGTTCATGTGATTGCTAAGCCCTGGCGTCTGGTGAAATCTGTCTGACAAAAGACACTGTGTCACTTCTGGACCAGCGCCAGCGCCGCTCGGTCCGATCTGTGACGTCGTATTTATCACCGCGGCGCTGAGTGAGGAGGCAGCGACCCAGTCCAACGACTCAGCAGAACGGTACATGTTTTAACCCTAAAAATAGAACGGCTACTGTAAACCTACTCTGACCACTCACACACACACACACACACACACTCACACACACTCACACACACACACACACACACACACACAGGCTGTAAACACTTTATCAGACACGTTGTTCAGAATAAATCCACATTAAGTTACACAGACGTTCAAGTGTTGCATTTCTGTGGTGACTGAACGGTGACGGCGCCATAACTAACACGTGTATTAAAATAGAACCGACCTGTATTTCAACAATCAGGACCTTATAAAAGTTCATATATGACGCCTTCTCTCTCACATTGTGAAATAACTAGTTGTGTGTATTGGTAAGAATCTGGCAAAACCATACAAATCACAATACGGTTAAAAAAAAGCTATATTTTTTTGTTACATTACATTTGTCTGATGCTTTTATCCAAAGCGACTTACAAGGTACAGGCATGTATAGCGCAAACGGCCCAACTGGGATTCGAACTGGCAACCTTCCGCACCAAAGTCTGCGGCGTTAACCACGAAGCTATCCGGTCGCAAAAGTGATTATTCCCTTGAAGAACTGAATGAGACCTGAAATCTGCACAAAATAAAACACATTTTATTTGATCATAACAGGATCTGATGCTACGTCACAACATTTTCCTGTTAAAACTTGAATTACGTTTCACGATCATTAGAGTTTAACATCCTGCTCAAAACGTCATATTCTATTAATTCATAACTAACATCATAACATTATTTTTGTGCGATCCCAACAAATTAACTAGCATCCGTTTAACTGTGTTAAATAATAATAATATAACAAAATCTAAACCATAAAGTAACAAAATAACATATGAAATGATATAATAATGTGTTAATAATTTCACACATAAGTCGCTCCAGAGTATAAGCCTCACCCCCGGACAAACTATGAAAAAAACTCACTTATAATCCAGAAAATACGCTAGTACAAATACAAGTATTAACAGTGGATGTTGTACTACTATAACTGTTAGCACAAAAGAGGCAAGTCTACCATTTACGGAATTATATAATAA
The DNA here is from genome assembly GCA_029822895.1 of Maxillicosta whitleyi. Lineage (NCBI taxonomy): Eukaryota > Metazoa > Chordata > Actinopteri > Perciformes > Neosebastidae > Maxillicosta > Maxillicosta whitleyi. Next base: position 13,202,383 of record JAPSES010000019.1, on the reverse strand, counting down.
ACACTATCACAACTATATGGATAAGTGAGTGATGATGATTACCCATGAGAACGTAAAGCGCAGAGACTCCAGGGAAGAAGACAAGCCAGTAATGTGTATTTACCAGGGTGTAAAAAGGAGAAATGAGGAGAGAGGAGCTCAGTTCGGCTGCTATCGGCTTAGACTGGAACACTCATCATGATCCACTAATGCTGCATTCCAGAGTCCTGGGAGATAGAATATAACGCACTTGGAGATAACTGCTTCCCACCTCCGAGTGTTCAAAGTGATCCATGTTGAACATAAGCAACAAAGAGATTGCAAATCTAAGCTCCTATTTGCTTTGTCGAGAGTCTAGTGTTCTCGTATACGCAAACAAGATGCAATGAAGTGAAAGATGAGCTAATTATATTCACCGTAAAGGTTCTTTTCATTGCAAACTTGTACAATGTGCACCGCCGTTGTTGCATTGACGTCTCAGTGTAGTTTGTGGTGAGGTCGGGTACTTCAATCTGGCCCGACTTTGCAACTTCAGGCTCAGACAGACGTTTTTTTACTGAGGTGGATGTCAGAAACTTCCCATGTTCTAGGACTGTGGAACATACTATTAGGCAGGAATCAGAGTTTTAGGTGTGTAATAAATAAATAAATAAATAAATCAGGGTGTGCAGGTGTTTTCCTGCTGACAGACTGGAGTGGGGGGGGG